>QTSX02006600.1:0-145089 GCA_014839935.2 Entomophthora muscae
ATGTCAGGAAGCCAGTCATAGGTAAAGGCATTGGGCGGCTTGGGGTGAGGTGTGGCCAAGCTGGCGGGTAAGGCCCACCATAGAATGGGTGCTAACTTGATAGTATAAGATACAGAACGCCCAAGTAAGGACCAGGGTCCGGAGTTGGGGACCACAAAATCTACCAAACCTGTCAAAGCAATGTAGAGTACTCCAAACAGTTGGGTAGAGGTGGTCTCGGCTGCGGCGGTAGGTTCCAGCAGGCAGTCTGGCCGTGGGGTTAAGGGAGGAGTCATAGGAACAAAGTAGGCAGGCAGATAATTCTACTTGTCTTTGAACAATCTTGGTGGCCTTTTGTACACTTTCCTTTGTGTCCTATGTATTTGATTTCTCTAGTCCTGGCCAAGGGGTCAGCAATGAGGATAGTCTCCAAGTCGTACTCTGAATAGGCTGGGTTGGGGGGTATTCAGTAAAATGCACAGGTCTAAAGGGGGCTCCCGGGGGACGGTATAATGCCTGGGGCAATTTGGCAGGTTGGTCTTGGGGGAGGACAGCGGCCTGGTGGTCTACTTGACTGGGATTAAGATGAAAGATCACTAAGACTAGATAGGATAAGATTTGTTCGAACCAAAGGTTCATAAAACTTTATTATCAAAAATGACAATGTGGTCTTCACCATACTGCTGGGGTTTTTGTACCATGGGATTTCACTCCTTTGATTTTTGCAGGGTTCAGGTTTGCGGACAAGGTACTGGCAGGACGTGGGTCTTGGCTTGGGGTCTCAAGGGCGGCAGATCCAGGTTGTGCCTGTTCTGGCAAATTGGAAAGGTGATGCTTTGTTTTGCCGTCACTGTTCACCATGTCAACTGAGTAGTCCAATTGTACTAAACCTTCTGGGCAGCATGCCGGTAGGTCATTGGCAGAGTTGAGAATAGGGTTTGGTTTAACCTCCTTAAGGCAAGCTGCAACCGCTGCATAGGTTTGGGTCTTTGGTGGCTCCAGGTTAGCATCAATCTGATGACCATTTGGGGAATTGTCCTTGGGAGACTGGCGGGTCTTGGAGTAACTTGTTAACTTGAGTACACAATTTAGCAAGTTGGTGGTCCCCCGTCCACTTTGTGTGACTTGAGTTGTTTTTGAAGGGTCCTTTGTAGTAGGCTGGCAGAACGTGGAGTGATTTACTGATTTGAGCCCGTCTTTTAACGGATTGGCAGGTCCTGGACTGGTCTGGAGGGTTGGATCCGCCTTCTGGGAACCAGGGTTTAACTCTTGGGTTTTCAATACAAGTATTGAAATGTCATTAATGACATCACAGCCCTTGGTGGCAACAATTGTGGGGGTTATTTCATTGGCTGACTTGCAACTAGAGCACTCAAATTCCTTAACCAGGTCATGGGACGGGTCATCTCTGGGTGGCCCGTTTCTTATAGAAGGTATCTTTGTTTCTTCTTCTGTAGTGACCCGGGTTATTCTGGGGTCTGTGGCTAACCCAGCCCGTTGATTGGTTGGGTTAAAAGGAACCTCTAGCGTGGGGCGCATTGTTGTAGGCAAACTTGGTTCATCAAACTTCAGGAGATTCTCTGAAGTCAGATCCAATTCTGATTTGACCCCCAAAAACTGTGGGCGGCTGGGTGGCTGGCCCTGCGGGCTGGCGGCCTGCGGGCATCAGGGTTTGACTCCCATAGTTAAGGCCTTTTGATAATCATAGTTGACAGGAGTTTGTCACTTGTGACATCTCCAATGCCGCTAACTGGGATATGTTCCTCCCTGCGGCTCTCTTTGCATATAGACTCAGCAGACATCAAGTGACTGGCCATCCCCCTTTGCCATGTTGTATGGACAAGAAGACACTACCCCCTCAATCTTGGGACCCCTGTTGATCAAAGTTGACGCCTCTGCCAATCCTGAAGCTCATGTCAAAGACTTGACTAATTGTATCATCAACATCCAAGCTACAGCTATTCTACTGCTTTTAAAGTCAAAGCTTAAGAACTCTCGCCCTCCAATGCTTCCAGAGCCCCCTCCCTGAGTACCAAGTAGATGACCTTGTCCTCTACTATCAAAATTGCACTGGAGGTTGTGCCCATAAGCTAGACTCCATCTGGGTCAGGCCTTGTGAAGTCACCTACAAGAAGGGTTCTGAGTATACTGTGAAGCTGCTGTCCTCCGGCTGCCCCTTTGCTCAAGTTCACTCCAAATTCCTCTGCAAATATCAACTCCCTGTGTCCAATCTTGAGGGGGAGATGTCAGAAATTGCGCCATTAATGCTATTTTGATATGGCCTTCAAATAATGATATGTGCAAAGATTTGGTTGGTTTTGCTTTCAATTTCAGGAATTCCTAAAATCAAAAGCAAAACCAACCAAATCTTTGCACATATCATTATTTGAAGGCCATATCAAAATAGCATTAATGGCGCAATTTCTGACATGGTCACACAAGGGTTCTTTGCAAACTGGACTAGGTATTCACTTGGCAATGTGGAATGAATAGGAGCCAAGGATCCAGGTGGTATTGCTTAGTCAAATTTGATATATATTGAATAATTTTTACTGTTTCAACTCTTAAGAGTTGAGTCCTCCCAAAATTTTACTCAATAAAAATCAAATATCCTCTGGTCTAACTTTATTTTGAAATACATCCTGTAGTAGGTCTACTGTGCTACATTCCCTACAATTTAACTCTTAGCCAAATAATTACAGGAAGATGGGGCCCCGCTGTTGGCACTTTGTTGTTGCCTCCGCCCAATGTCAATCTGATGCCTGTGAATCTATGAGTTTTCCCCACTGTATCTGAAGATGAGACATTTGTAACTTCTCAATTTCCTGAATTTTACGGCAAAGACTCATTGATTCTCTCTCAGGTTATTTATCTTGGGCTCCTTTGGTTAGGGCTAATTGTTTTGCTTAACCGTAGTGTATCTTTTGGAAATTTCACAAAACATTATTTAAAGCTGCGTTGGTGGTTAATCATTAACTTTATGTGGATTTGGTGGGTGATTCCCCACCACATGGAGACTTCTTCTTAATATCCGACAATTTCCATCACAGTGCACCTCTCCTCATTGTATTGTGAGGTGGTGCTATCCCAGTCAATGTGAGGTTAGGTCTTTCTCATTTAATCCAGACCAAGTACCACATCATACTTGAGGATTGAGATGATTGGGCTACCAAGGGTAGTCTGTACAACCCCTATTTGGACCCAGAAACTTTTGCCTCTCTTGTGACTGGTGTGCTCCTGTTGTCTGCCACAATAACTCTCTTGATTTTACTCTGGATTGTGGGTAGTTTCATGAGGTTGGTAAATCTTTCATCAATTAGGGATTGATCTGCTCAGTGTTGAATAGTACTTTGCCTTGATACTTATAAAAACAGAAAGGATAAGTGAGATTTTATCTCCAGTTTGGGTGGCAAACAGTAGAGGATTGCTGGAGGGGACTTGGATCATGGTAATTGAGTCTATGTCTTGGTCCCTGTAAAAGTCTTACAAGGTGAGGGAGGGCAGCTTGCCTAAGCACTCCCCTGAGTTTTTCCCTCTTTGGTTGTGTTTTCAGTACTCATCTGTTCAATCTGAGTTGTACAGTTTCTGCCTCAATGGTGAGAATTATTAGTCCAGTTGTTTTGCTTGTTGGGTCAAGGATCCTTCTTGGCTGTGTGACTATCTTTCTGCTTGCTGTGTAGTACAGGGTGCCACTCATCAATATTACCATATTGAGAATTCTTCTTTATTTGGGAATTATAAGGGAAACTGCTGCCCTTTTTTGTGTTTTACATTGGAGAGTTACCCCCAAAAGCTATAGGAGCTTTTCTGATTAGAGACTAATTGATGCACTTGCGGCTAGCTGCAGTTGCATCAAAGAGTGACCCATTGAAGCAATTTTCATTATGGCAATTAGTTACCAATTGATGCATCTGTGGCTAGCTGCAGATGCTCCAATTGGTGACCAATAGGAGGAGGATTTACATATGGCAATTATTGACCCATTGATCTATATGCGGCTAGCTGCAGATGCATCAATGATTGACCCATTGATCATTCCCATTATTTATTTTTGATATAGTGATCATCCACTCCTTTTACTGAGCATCAACCATCTAGAAGAACATCCTGAAACCCTGTTCTACACCTAATTATCTAGAGATGGCCCTACTTTTGCTGCAACCACCTGACCCCAAGATCACATGTTCATATGTTCACATCCCACCCAATCTAAGCCCTTTTCTCTCTTAATATTCTCCAAAATGTTTCAGCCCTTCAAGAACAGCTTAGTGCTTGTCAGTCCAGACCTCAGTCAGGATGACTCATCTTTTCTTTTCCCTCTTCCCCCTCCAACTATAAAAGACCCTCAGAAGTCCCCAATAAAGATATCATCTACCAAACAGACATAACAAACAACTTAACATTCTTAGATTACTTGCAGAGCCCAGATATAGAGGTTCTGTTGAGTAAGGATATATTAGTCTTTTTGTGTTCCCCCAATTGCTGCTCAGCTACTCCAACCCTACCTTTAGAACCCTTGAGCACCACATGTTGGTTACATGCAGGTTGTCAGATTTTTGTGCAGCTTGTTTACCTTCCAAGAATACATCTTGAAGGTTCTTGCAATGGCTCATGTTATAGTGATGTCTGATGTGTGTGGGGAGGCCATTGTAGAAGTCCAGTTGTGGTCCAGCCTCATCAAAGTTGATGGTGTCGGGAGCTCAATCATGTATGTCTTCATAGGCTGCAATGTAATCCTTGATAGTTCCTGTCATTTTAAAGGTTCTGAGTTCTGTAATGATCACAATGTCAGAGTCCTTTATGGCAAATTTCATCAGGGAGGCAGTTATGAACATGTTCCAGTCTTTGTTGTGATCAGGGTTGTGACCGTACTACAATCACTGCTGAGTATTTAGCCAAACAAATGCTCCAAAATATAAAGATGTTCTGTTTTTGCTGTTTATTACATATAGATAGGTTTGTTTGGAATTCTTGAGGGAAAGGTTTCTAGAAACTGAATATCTATGTTTAATAAAAGAACAGAATATGGATGTTTAGTTAGGTTAGGCTAACTAAAAGAATTGAGGCAAGATTGGCTGAATCAATCTTGGAGACTAGGTGTCTCAAAATGGGTTAGTTAATCAGGAAGATTAATTAATAAATACAGGATATAATTAATGAAGATTTAATTATATTAAAATGGCCTTGACTTTGTCAAGAAGTTTGGTTAAGGTTAACCATGGGAAACCCCCTAGAATTAGGGTTAAAAGCGCTGTGTTGGCAAATTTATTGGGTTAGAAGCGCCGCCGCGCTGCCTAATGAATTTGAGAGGCACCGCTATCAAATTTTCTCAGGCGCCACGGCGCCGCCTGGGGAAATTGCTGGGCACCGTGGTGGCGTCTGGTTTGAGTTTCAAAGAAGTTTAATGGGTTTTAAGGCGAAAAATCATTAAATGCAAAAATAACTAAATAAAGGCAAGGATGCCTAGGAATTCAGGTTTGATCAGCTGGTTCCCAGTTGGAACACTGATAGCTGAGTTTAGGATGTGCAATCCACAGGGTTTTGGCGCTGGGAGCTGGGGAAGCTCCATGCCAAATTGGTACATTGGGTTGAATGAAGTCAGGTGACTTCTGCCCATTGTAGGTCAATTCTAATAGGTTGAGAATTGTTGGTGATCTTTTAGGTAAAGATCTATGTTGGATGACTCAAATGTCATAGACCACATGACGCAAATCATTGGTTGATTCAGGAACCAGAGGGGTTTTCAGCTGGGTATGCCCCAAATGGTATATAATTGAAAATAGTTAAATTTTAACAAAGAAGGCATGATAATTGAAAAATAGGTGAGGGGAAAGCGTCAAAACCAACAAAGTGAATATATCTTTTATTAATGTTTGAGAGAGCCAAGTTTGGGGTCCTTTGTGTGGAAACCGCTGCAGCAAGAAAGGAGGTTCCTACAAGTACATTGGAAGAAGCTTGGACCAGCCTGAAGGTCACTAAGACTGTTCCTGCAGAATCTTTAGTAGAAGTAAAGGCTGCGTTTGAAGAGCTCTATTCCAATTACTTTGCAAAGGAAGGGACTCCTGCCCAAGGGAACCAAATTTATGCTTGGGATGCTTGGAACTTATTGGTAGGATGGGATGAAATCTTGCAACAAGTAAAAGAGATGGTGAATCAAGAAATTGAGGCATTGAGAGCACAAGAGGAAAAAGCGTTGAAATCATGGCTCATTGGCGGGATGACAAAGTGTTATCCAATAAAATTGCCTCCCTGGAGGCAAAGCTCCTCAAAGCTTTGTCCCAGGAAGGTAACAGCAATAAGAGTCAAGGGCAGGATAATGGCAGGATGTACTGGTTAGGCCTGGATCTGTCACAAGGGTGCTGGTTGAACCATTTTCTTACAAAGTGTGAGGCAACCCCAGTAACGTGTAAAGCAATTTCACTTGCCCAGAGTTTCTGGGGATAGCCTACTTATTTAAACTTATTTTTTGTGCTTTGAATCCAGAGGTTGGCATTTTCATGATGTAGTCCTGAGAATGTTCCAATTTCTGCTGAGTGTAGACTTTGGAATAAAATGTTGGGTATTTTGGTTGCGTCAGTAAATTGAAGGTGGATTCAGGACTCCTTGTGTACTGAGAAAGGTGTACTGTTTGGGTGGTACAAGGATATTGTTGAAGATATTGAATCTCATGAGGACATCATGGCCTTCTTTGTATTGCCTCCAGCCAGTGGGGAGTGCAATCTGCTGGGTTATTTTCTTTGGAGGAATTTTTTCTTTAAGTTGCATAGGTGTGGATAACCTACCTGTGCTACCACTATCAAGTATATTCTTCTGATAAGTATAATAAATGAGATAGAGGGAAAAATTAAGAAGAGAATGATACTTTATTTGATAATAATTTAGTTATTAAATAGTATCATGAGAAGCCACATGTCGTCCATGTGTGTCATGGCGGTCATGAGGCTTGTCCAAGTAGTGTTCTGCTTAAGACTTGAAAGGTTTGAGCCCCATAATAGATTGGTGATTGATAAGAGTGCCACTGACTTAATGATTAGTTGTAGAATCACTCGGGGAATTAATTTCCTGAGAGGGAGTAATCAAAGATGTTGTGACACCACTGTTTTGTCTCAAAAGAACATCAGTAGAGTAAACCAAAAATAATAAAATTATGACTTGATATAATGGTTTTCATAAAGTTCATGGTATCTAGATCAATTTTTAAGATGATTCCGATCAAAATGGTACCAAACATGATAGCTCTAGATGCTGAGATATATAGTTAAGTGCTGGAATTGGGTTCATGTCATAATCAAAGGCTCGGACTGGATTCGATCATATCTAAAGTTACTTTTAATGCACACTACAAAAACTAAAATCAATGCATCTCTATGAATACTAAACTAAACTTAATATCTAATAACTTATTTAAAGCTACGTATCAGCTCTACATTTTGTAGGATTTTTATAAAACAAATTGTAAATTTATTTTTTTAGCTTTACTAAACTTAATAATGATACTCCACTTATTTAGATTTATTTTTTATTTATACTTGGAATATGCAAAAATTATTTTTAAACAAATATAATTGAAATTACTTTTAAGAAAGCATTTTAAATAGAAATTTAATTAAACATATAGTAAGTAATCCTAGCTTAAAAATACAATAAAAGATATTGAATTGATTTATTAAATTCAATTTTATATCTGTCATTGGACGGGGCAACCACCCAGTGTTTTAATATTGAGTAGTACCACTTTGGTTGTAGCGGCCCAGAACTGGAAGTTAACCGAAACCGGACCGAATCATCTCGGCTGTGGATGTGATCGACTCATGTAAACTACTGAAAATAAAAAATAAGAATGTTTTTAAAATACGTTATAGAAAAACTTATATTTATTTGGATTGATATCATGTTGTATAAGAGGGAGTATGATTGAGAGTTTGATATTTAAGAGTTGGATGCCCCTACACAAAGGTTTTCGGCCAGATTGCTGTAAGTCCTACAGTCAATTATAACTGGTATGGGACCAGAGAACTCACTGGGATCATTAATTTTGAAATGATGAAGCGTATAACATCCTCTTCTGATGCGGGGGGCCAACTCCAAGTCGTGGAGCCTTTGTGCAATAACTTCGGGATCATCTAGAGCTCGCTTTTTGGGTTGGCGGGGAGTTTCTACCACGGCGCGGGCGGCGTTAATTGAGGCGGCACAGGGCTGGCGGGCCATCAAACACCCCCCTTTAAACGGCGAGTTTTTAGTTCCTTTCAAGCTCATACTAGCAAAAGGAGCTCAAGCTTGAAAGTTTGATTTAAATACACTTTCGGATGAATCAGTACGTCTCTTCAGCCAAAGGGTTACAGCCAGTGTCATGGCCTAACCAATCAAAATGAAGAGTTACAGATACTGGTTGCTCTCTGGCTAGATTCATTTTAGAAATTCAATTCCACGTCACATTAACACCAATAAATGGTTCTAAGCCAACCATCCTAGAATAAGAATTAAATCATACTTCAGCCTTCTTATCTGCCATGATGGCTCGATCGATCGGCTTACTGGCCCATCAATCCTTGACAGGTTCAAGGTCACACTTTTCAATTTAAATTAGAATTTAATCTTGTATTTCGATTAAAAACCTTGACCTTGCCAACCCTAACTTAGATCAGATCAGCTTCCGTAATTCTTTTCACCATGGCTAGCTATCGATCTGCCTGAACCCAAGTTCCAAGCTGATTCCAACTCTTACAGTATAAAACTTGCTAAAACTATTTGTCGAAGCACTATTATTCTGAGACCAAATAAAATCCATACTTCCACTCCACAAAAGCACAGACTCCCATGGATCAAAACTCCGTTTAAATCCTAGACCAAATCCACATTTGGGATTGGTTGGCGATCTTCCGTGTACCCTATCGAGAAGCTGACTCGCTAAATCGTTATCCATTTGATAAATTTAATTTCGGGTTAAGGCTGAGCAATTTCAACCTATCGATTCAAAAAGCGGTATTGATTTACCGTTTATATCCGATGCCGTGAAAACTGTGGAGCTTATCTCGGATGCATCTAGGAGCTTGGCTGGGACGACACAGGTTTTTGAAAACCAGGTTCAAAATTATTTTTGATTTGATATAGATATTCAGAAGACGTAGATCTTGATGCATCCATAACCCTTGGCTGGTGAATAGATCATAGCTTAAGTATATTTTACATAATTATTTAAAATCCAAATAGAAAGATATGCAACACCCTCTCCCTAGGGTTGGGACGGGCACCAAAATCTACACAATTGGTTTTGTGACTTTGTCAGTTGAGCACAATTCATTTTGTGACCTTCATGTCACATCACAATTCATGCAGATTGGTTTTGTGTTTTTAGGGAGCAGTACACAATTTCAACTGCCACATTTTGTGCCCTGCTCCAAAAGTCACAAAAAATCTGCATGAATTGTGATGAGACCAAGCACAATCTCATGTGGTTTTGTATTAAGTTCAATCATAAGTATGCAACCTATTCCTTTCAATTGAAGTAGATATTCATAAATATTTTTATAGTGTTTTAATATAATTATCTAAAGCAAACTGGGGTACAATCAAATCTATCATTGTGAGGTAATAACAGGTAAAGCTTTAATAAATCCAATTTCAAAAATAAAGTCCTGCAACTGAACTTGCTCTAATTTTACATCCTGTGTCTTGCACAAAATGACACCATATGTTTCACCCTTGAGAACCATTCTAATTGTATATCATGTGCCCCTTCACAAAATGAAATCTTCTGTTTCATATTTGAAAAATACCTTCCTTTTATATTTTTTAATCTACACAATGGAGTGGGGCACAAATTGTGACCTACTCTAAAAGTTGTGACATAAAATCATATGGATTGTTTTGTGAACCAATCCAAAACATCCAAAAAAAATGATTTTGTGAAACTATATTTGCACAATTGCTGTTTCCATCCCTTCCCTACCTCTCTCATATCTACTGATCAGAGTTATGTGACTACCCTATTAAAATCCCACTATAGGTTTAAATATAAAATATAAAAATAAATTAATCAAGGATAACAACTCAACCTACAAGGGATGTCAGGGACCCACTTGAGGGGGGAAAAGCCCCCAATATGGTGGGCCAAAGCCCCTATGTTAAGTCCTGCAATGACTGAACCAATGGGCACTGTGACCATGGCGAGGTGGCCCAAGTTGTCATGAATGGCATTTCAATACTTGTATTGAAAACCTGGGAATCAAAACCTGGGTCTCAGGGAAAGCCTTATGTTGATCAGAGTAGAAAGGGAACTGTCCAACTGCTAGTTGGGTCAAGCCCTGGACCACCAGAGATAGATGACCCCAAAAAGGGGGAACAGAAACCTGCCAAGCGTCAATACTGGAGGTCCCAAATCAACATTGGAAACCCTGGAATCAAACCCCGACCCTCCAAAGACTACTCGAGTCACACAAAGTGGACAGGAACCCGCCCACTTGTTAAATTGCAAACACGAGTTACTCCAAGTCTCACCAGTCTCCCAAGGACAATTCCTCAAATGGTCACCAGATTGCTGCCAACCTTGCGCCACCAAAGATCCAGATCTATGAAGAGGTTGTAGCAGCAGAAAGAAGCATCACTACTTCTGTTCACCAGAGCAGGCACAACCTGGATCTGCCGCCCTCAAGACTCTAAACCAAGATCCATGCCTCACCAGTGCCTTGTCTGCAAACCTGAACCCTGAAAAAATTGAAGAAGCAAAAACCCATGGTATAAAAGCCCCGGCGGTATGGTGATGACCATATTGTCATTTTTGATAACAAAGTTTTATGAACCTTTGGTTTGAACAAATCTTACCTTATCTAGTCTTAGTGATCTTCCATCTTAATTCCAGTCAAGTAGACAACCAGGCCGCTGCCCCCTCCAGAGACCAACCTGCTGAATTGCCCCTGGCATTATACCGTTCCCCGGGAGTCCCATTTGGACCTGTGTATTTTACTGAATACCCCCCAACCCGGCCTATTCGGAGTACGACTTGGAAACCATCCTCATTGCCAACCCTTGGCAAGGACTAGAAGTACCAAATACATAGGACATGAAGGAAAGAGAGTTGAGATACTGCCCTTATTATTCAAGGGCAAGTACAACTACCTACCAGCGTACTTTGTTCCCATGACTCCACCATTAACCCCAAGACCAGACCGCCCCTTGGAACCCACTGCCGCCGCCAAGACCACCTCTACCCAACTGTTTGGAGTACTCTATATTACTTTGACAGGATTGGTGGATTCTGTGCTGCCCAACTCTGGACCCTGGTCCTTGCTTGGGCAATCTTTATCTTATATTATCAAGTTAGTACCCATTCTATGGTGGGCCCTACCCGCAGGCTCGACTGCCCCTCACCCCAAGCCGCCCAATGCCTCTACCTATGACTGGCTTCCTGAAAGTTGCGCTAACAAATGAATAAATTAAAAAAAGATAGAAATATAATTATTTTATTTAAATAATTGTTAATCCTTGATGGTACTTTGGCTTTTTTAAGCCACAAATTGGATCTTGCATGTCATCATCTGATTCTTGTTATTTCAGTGCCACTATAGCCACACAACACAGAAACCAATGATTTTTATGTATTGCACACTAATTAGTACTTAGGACGCGGGTCAAGCATATTGAATATGTTTAACAAATCACATTACGAGGGAAAGGTAATTTGAGTTCTAAACAATCATTTTTTAGATCAATAGTGGAGCAGGCCGCATGGTGCGGATAAATTCAATTCTTGATGTTTATCTATGTGATAAATAAACCTGTATTCAACGAGCTAATAAATAAAAACATTTTTAACTTATTTTTATTATTTGATGTGGTTGCAACTTTAACTAATGTCTTGTAATATATTTAGATATATTAATATTATAATTTACATACTAAAAGTTAAAATAAAAATTAAAATATTAAAAGTAAAATTATAATTATAAATTGTAAAAGTTAAATATTAAAGTTTAAATATTTGAAATTTAACTATTTTTATTAAATCGTGATTTATTCTAATATCAAAATATTTGATATTAAAAATTTTAATATTGTAATATGTATTATTAAAATTTTAATATTAAATTTTAGATAATAAATATTTTTAATATTTAAATATGTAATATTAAAAATTTTATAGTAAAATGTTAATAGTACATATTTCAGTATTAAAAAATTTAGCATTAAAATATAAAAAATATAAAAAAAATAATTTTCAAGGGGAAAATATTTATTGGGGGATGCTAATTGCAAAGGGAATGTGATTATTCTGGGGAATTATACCCCAAATTAAAATTTCAGCTAATGCATCTAATTGGATCCACATACTCTTCTGTACGTGGTGGACTACCATGGATATGATTGCTAGAGGGGTGGCGCCCTGTACCCCGGTGGTTGCTGATTGTTTGATAAAAGGCAAGTGGGTGAACAAATTGACTAGTAGGTTTTTTGGGGGCACATAGTACCTGTATAGTGTTGCCAATGCAAATGAATCATAGAGGACAAGCTTGACTGTCCTGTATCCCTGTGGTGTTTTCTGGCGGTCAAGGGTTACGCAGCAAATGTTCATTTGAATAGGTACATCTCAAACTTTTTGATGTTGGTTTTTAATATGCAGTGGAGGAGGATTCCCAGGTATACCGTGACGTGGATTCTTTGCAAGGTATACTTTTCTGAGAACATGCATAATTTTTTGAATGTTTGCACTAACCTATTAATATAGGATGTTTGGTTGAACTTGAAGAGGGTTCCAGGTGGCGCCCGACTTGAATCAGCCCCCCAGGCCTCTGCAAATGAAATAAATAAAGGTTTAAAATTATTCACGAGGTCTGCATCCCCAACTTTATTTGATAGTGCCTTAAATACTTCATTAAAAATTGCAGATTTCAAATATTCATTTCCTATTTGAAAGTTGGTTTTTATTAAAATTTTTCATATTTGTTGATGTTTGTGAAGGGGAATCATTGAATGCTTTTGTATATGTATTCATCAAAGTTCAGTTTGATATCCTGCAAATTTTCATTCATTTCTTTGATTTTGATATTTGATCCTAGTTCATATGCTTCCCTTATCCATGGCAAGCACCCCGCAGGTGGTGAATATTCCCTATCTTGAGCTTCAATATTAAAAAATTATTCATATTCTGTTGAATTATTTTATTTATTTGGTTTTTATTAATTTGCTTTACAGGGGCCACCAGTGTATGGTAACCCCCATTAAACCAACTCGGCCTATAAGCTGTCACTTCCACAACCTCATCCCCATTCCTGGTGATGACTAAAATAAATATAAGTAAAACATAAAAATACTTACTAATTGTTTCCCCTGTGGCCCCCTCAGCCACAGGCGCCACTTTGACAAACTTCATGAGTGTTGGATGCTCTTCATTAATTTTTCTAGGCTTAATTTTTCTTATATTCCTTGCTACTTGTGCTTCTTCTTGGTTTTCATTTGATAACGCTTCTGTATTTCTTGAGTTGTTTCTGCTTCTTGCTTATATTTCATTTTCATCTGTTTCCATTTGATTGTTTTCCTCTTCATTGGTGTTGATTTCCTTTTGAATTTCTGTTCCTTTGATTAGTTTGATCTTATTGTTTTCTTTGGACCCCTGCCAGAACTCCCACAAATTGTAGGCCGTGTTATTGAACTTTAGACTTGGTAAAATTGTTCCCTGTAGATTGTAATTTTTCTTTATTCTTTTAATCTATAATATTTCCCAATTTATCCAGAGCATCTTCTTTTGACTGGATTAGTGGCTGGTCCTTGTTACCCAGCTTTTCTGTCACTATTTCCCTGATATTTCTTTCTATCTCAATAACCTTTTGCAGGTGTGCTTCTAATTTGTTGATCAAGTTATAGATTGTTGACATATTGTTTGAATTCCATCAAAAAACTGGTTTTTATAGTACTATCTTCAACACATACATATTTTTCATCATCATTAATAAATTAAAGACAATAAACATAAATATTGGATTAAAATATTGAAATTAGATGTCAACTCTTGATATTTTGATATTATGTGCATAACTCAATGTATTTAGTTTAATAAAATACATTGTAAACTTGGCCTTTTTCATTGTAATTTAAAATAAATTGACTGTGTTTATATTAGAGAACCATTAACACATAGTACAAATATTAATACATAGTGCATTTTACAGCCTGTATATTTACCTATTGGTAATAATTCTATAAACTTTTTAGTTGGACTTTACAAGTTAATAATAATGTAATGTGTTATAAATTACAGTTTACTGTCATTAATTTGCTGATTTTCTTTGCTGTGGCAATTGTGCATTTTCTGATATTTCCGCACTAGTATCCAATTGGTTGGCTTCACATCCTATTGCCTGTGTAATTGGATGTGAAGCCAACCAATTGGATACTAGTGCGGAAATATCAGAAAATGCACAATTGCCACAGCAAAGAAAATCAGCAAATTAATGACAGTAAACTGTAATTTATAACACATTACATTATTATTACCTCGTAAAATCCAACTAAAAAGTTTATAGAATTATTATCAATAGTTAAATATACAGGCTATAAAATGCACTATGTATTAATATTTGTACTAAGCGTTAATGGTTCTCTAATATAAACATAGTCCATTTCAATAAATTACAATGAAAAAGGCAATTTTTACAATGAATTTTATTAAAAAAATGCATTGAGTTATGTACATAATATCAAAATATCAAGAGTTGATGTCTAATTGCAATATTTTAATCCAATATTTATGTTTATTGTCTTTAATTTATTAATGATGATAAAAAATATGTATGCTCATAATTTTAAGCTATTTGTAAAATGTACAACATTGTATTAATTATGGGAAATGTTGATAATGTAAAAAGAAAGTATTATCAATTATGAATTGAAAGAGAGATATCAATTTTAATAAGTTATCACAAAGAAAAGATTTATTTACTAATCAAAGGACAAGAAGGGGAGGGAATGGGCGGAATGAACATCACCTTCATCTGCGGCTGTGAGAGGGGTGGCATCAGAGATAGTGGGGAGGGAATGGGTGGTGGTTTGGGAGTCAGGGTTGGAAGGCAGGTGACTTGATAGGGAGGTTGGGGAGGCAGGGTTTGTTGACTGGGAAGAGGCAGCAAGAGCAGATTGCTTCAATTGCTCAAATGCTTCTTCTGTCACATATATGGGATTGACAAAACAGATGGACTGGCGTGGGGGGAGATGGGGGTCCTTTCTGGACTTATCACTATCACTTGCATAGAAGATGATGGGATCAAATAAGTTCTGGACGGAAGCAGAAGAGAAAAGATCATACCTCTTATCAATCTGGGTGCATAGTTTGTTGTAAGTGGCAGGCTTCAAGCGCCTGAGGGCAGAACCAAAATTGTAGAGACATACATCTGAAAGATGCATGTTGGCGTAGTTGATGGGGTAGGACCAGCAGGTATGCCCTGCAGCCCTGATTTCTTGGGTAGCCCATTCCCGCTGCTCTATCTCTGCACTCAGTACAACTGTGTGCACAGTGTTTTGTGTGGCCCACTCCTCCAGCATGGCCTTGAGCTCCGTCTGGTAGGCATACCCATCTGCGGTGTTCAATATTGCTGAGTAATAATTGACGCCCAATGGGGAAACAACCAATAAAACCCCAACAAAACAATACAAGATTGGTTTGCTCTTGTAGACGTCAGACTGGATACACTTCTCTCCAAAGTCTTGGATACTTGCAGATATCTTAGCATATGACAGGAAGATTACGTCATTATGGACCCTCATTGCCCTTCCTTTGATAAAATTAATAATAGTTGAATTGTAGGGGTCAGTGTCCATCAAACTGGGGCCACTGAGAACTTGATTAGACAAGATTCTAGTAGCAACCACAATTCTGTGCATCCACAAATTCACTGTTCTTTTGTTGGTGAAGATGCCGTGGAGTCCCAACTGGAGATGTACCTGGACCAGGGGCATCTGCGGGTCATGTTCCATAATGGCCATCATAAGGGGATGGGCTGTGTCACCTTCGGTTGAATTACAGGCGCCAGTTGGGGTCTTCTTGGTAGGGGGGCCACAGTTGGTGTGGGCTTGCAGGGTTGCAGCCACAGTAGACTTTGCAAACCCCATTGTGGCCGCAATTTCCCCAAGGGACATAAGCTTCTCTTGCTTTTCAACCATTTTGAGAACAATCTCTGGAGTGATTAGTTTTCTTCTGTGTCTTGCAGGCTGATTGGCTGGGGGAGGGATATGTCCATCTTGTGAACTGGTCAATGCCATCTGATTGGCTGTTTTGGGGTCCTGGGCTCTCTGGGTGCCCCATGGCTAAAATGGCTGGTTCCAGATGCTATTGCTGATAAGGGATTTGGGTTAGCAGCTGCCTGTGTGTGATGAGCAAACAGGGCCATGCTTGAGGATGCGGGAGAAAGAACAGATTCCTGGGTGTGGCTTGCAGAGGGGCTTGCGGGTGTGACAGAAATCACTGGATAATATAAAGCCGTTTCTAAATGATGGAGAATTACCACCCAAATCCACATAGAATTGATGATTAACCACCAATGCGGCTTTAAGTATTTTTTGTGAAATTTCAAATTGTAACTCCAGGATTAAGTAGAACAATCAGTCCTAACCAGAGTAAACCAAGATAAATGACCTGGGAAAGTATCAATGCATCTTCTGCATAGAATTCTGGGCATTGAGAAGTGACATGCTTTCCATTTTCCAGAATGGGGGGAGGAGCTACAAAATTGGCTGGCATGAAATTAACATTTTGCGGCGCCGACAACAAAGTTCCAGATGCTGGTCCCCATCTTCCTGAAATGATTCTGTTCAGAATCAGATTGTACGGGATATACCGCAACAACCTGAGCACAGGATGCATTTTTGAAATTTAAAATTAGAACTTGGGATAATTGATTTTTATTGAGTAAATTTACAAGGACTCAACTCTTAGAGTTGAAACAGGGAAAATTATTCAATATGTATCAGAAAAATTGACTAAGCAATACCGCCTGATTCTTGATCTCCTATTCCTTTGGCATCTTCAAGTAAGTATCTAGTCCAGGTTGCAAAGAACCCTTGTGTGACCAGTTTCTGACAACCATGCTGATTAATGAGCTTATATCAGGTGACCCTCATATTACGTCAATTTATCAACGTCAGTTTACAAGGGGGAGCTGGTTTCAGCTGGCAGACTGGAGCAGTTGTGACCCATTTTCGATTGACTGTTTGGTTTAAATCCGTTAACTTGGTCAATTTTGATACAGGTTTTCTGGCCTTCTGTGCCTTCTTACTTGGACAGACAATACCTGGCATTATGAAACCTACCGTGACAGCGGGTTGGGAGTGGCCATAGACAGAGGCTTCACTGTTAAGAGACCCAGTGTAGCCCTTCATAATTTTGTCAAGGCCAGGAAACAGCTTGTTGACTTGGTTGTTGTTGAAAGAAGACATAATAAATTTTTATTAAAAAATTTTAAACTCAAAAAGAGACATGTACATTTTAGTCAATTTTATTGTTAATTATGTTAATTTTGTGAATAGTAGGATCTAAATTTTAGCTGTCCTAAATTGGAATAGGGTGATTTTTGAGAATGCCTATGATTCCTAAAAGAATCAGCACAAATCCACTCAAGATCCTTTGGCATCCTTTTTGAGACACCCATAAATTATTTTTATTTTAAATTCCTTGCAATTATGATTTGAAACTTGGTTCTTGGATTTGACAATCCCGCAATTTCATATTTGTTAAGTTTTACATGATGTCTATAATTTGTTTGAAATACAGGAAATCTCAAATTGTACATTAGAATCCTGCATTTCTGATTCATGTATCCCACATTTGTTTGCTGTGTTTTGTCTTTTGTTAGTTGAGTTATCTGCTCAAGAGATTTGAAATTTGCCAATTTAAATAAACCAAAGAAAGTCAAATTAAATGTTTGTTTTTATTTAATATTTTACTTTTCACTCAGCTGAGTTGCCCACAAAAGTGATTCAAAATTTGGACCAAGGATTTGAAAATCCCGCATTTTTACGTTCAGGTTCTGAATTTACAGTATATAAGAGCTAAAGCACCACAAAGCTTATAATCCAAAAGACCCCATTCAAAGGCCAGATTCTGATCAGAACTACTCCATCATTAAGGCACATTTCAGATATCCAACCTAATTACAGATTCAAAATACTACCATGTCCTCAGTTAAATTTACTCCTGCCATGCTACCCTTTTTTTTCCTTGGGAGCTTCAACAAAAAGAGAAAGAATTGCAATGTTAAAAAAGCCATTCCTCTTTATTGCTGGTGATGATCTTGATAATTTCATCAAGCACTTCCTTACTCAAACTGAATTTGGGAAATCTCAGTTCCTACCAACTATTCAAAATCAAAAAAGCAATGAGTTCATTGAAAACTTAAAAGATCTCATGAAATCTTCTCCCCAAAAAGCATCTTCCAGCCTTGCAATCTCTGGTTACTTCCAGTTACTCTTTAAAAGAGCTTACTGATATGGGATTTAATATAACCAATAGTGAGTTTGAATAATCAAGAAAAATAAGTAAAAATGAAAATGTAAGCTTAAACAAAAAAAGCCAAAAAATAATAACTATTCATTAAAAAAATAGCTAAAAAAATTAAAAAATTGCTGGAAAATTCTTTTGAAACAAGCCAGTTTACAAAAAAAGTGCCTGAAAATTTTTATAAAGCTATAGAAAAAGAGATGAGTAGTCACTCAACTGAAATTAAATACTCTCTACTTAAAGCAAAAAAGAAATATATGAAAATAAAAAATGAAATTTCAGTTTCAATTTCTACTTATTATAAATTAGTTCCTAAAAATATAATAAAAAGTAAAAAACAAATCAATATGTGCAATATTTGTAATTTAAAAAATTCACTAGAAAAAAAGAAGGAAGAATGTGAAAGTAAAAACTTACCATTACCAGAATCTATAGACAATGACTTAAAGACTATTAATCAGCACCAAGACTTTTTGATCATAAAAATAGGGAATATAAAAAAGATATTTATGAATTAGATGATGAGTCTTGTGTTGTAGCTATAGATTATAAAGAAAACTTAAAGGTTGGAAGTGGTCCAATTGATACCAATGATTGTTTTTATTCAAAAAAACCTATCTTGTTATTAGGGTTTGCATTAGTTTTTAAAGAAAACAATAAAATCAAATATGAATATCATGATTTTTTGTCTCAAATATCATCACATGATTCTTTATTTTCATTTGAATGTCTAATAAGTCTTCTTAAATTAGATAGATTTAAAAAATAAATATTATAAAAGTGTGGACTGATAATGGAAATCATTTTAGATCATATGAATTTTTATATTACTTATTTAAAGAGGCACCTAAATATATCAAGGTTTCTATAAAATATAATTGTTTTTTAGAATGTCATAGAAAAATCATTGTTAATGGTCACTTTGGTGTAATATCAAAAACATTAAAGAAAAAAAGAAAATGAGCTTTATATTAAAAATATTAATGATCTTAAAAATATTTTTGAGCAAGAAGAAAAAAGAAAAGAATTATATAAATCAGTACTATCAGGCTCAAACATTTCTCAAAAGTCATTCTTTTATATTTATGAAAGAAAAGTTAGGCCTATAAAAAGAGAGCTTGAAGTTAAAAATCTGTGCATTAATATTTCATATTTGATGAAATATGGGAAGTTGTATACTTCACCTTTAATATTTGAAAGTTTCTCAGAATATTCTGAGATAACTTATCATTTGAAATCACGTGATGATACCAGAGAAACAAAAATATCAGAAGATGCTAGTGGTGCACTAGGGCAAGTTCATGAAGTAGGGCAGCTTAATAGAGGGTGTATTTTAAATAGAGTTATCAGTCTTTCAAAAACAACAACCTTTTTTTCTGAAACAAACTAAGAATATTTATGATGAGCCAAAGATAGGGTAATAGCATTTATAGCTTTGGGATGCTATTACTCTCCCATGCAACTCATCATAAATATTTTTGGTTTGTAGTTTGTAGTAGCACTTAAGATATTTTCAGTAATACTATAAGTTGCACTTTTTGATTCTAAAATTGATGGCTTATTTTTTAAAAAAAATCATCTAAGCCAAAGATCAATTAAATTTTTGGGATTGATTGTATTTTAAGCTTTCTGAATAATTAGAATATAAAAAATGTGATTAAGTTATAAAATAATTAATCTGGCGCCTAGGCATAACAAGAAAAATAATGACCCAATTGTATTTCCCAATTCAGAGCCAGCCTCATTTTGAAGGACAAAAGCAAAAGAGAGGGATTTGTCCTCAAATAACCTGACAAAGGTGAAATCAAAACATGGTGAATGGCGGCATTTACAACAGAACCTATGCCTGACCCTCACATTGCCTTGCTCACCAACCAAGTTGCTACCTTGTGAGGAGAAATTGAGTACTTGAGACAACGCCTCTCTAATCCTGATGATTTATCCTCTTATTCTGAAGGTGATACAGAAGCTGAGGTCACTAGTACTCCCACCCATGGAAATCATGGTTGTTGCCCTGGCTTGGAAGGCCAACCCCAGGTCAAGTGTGCTCTTGCCTTGGATCAGTTAGCAGAAGTAACAAATGATGTTGCTGACAGGCAGGATGCACTGGAAAGAGAGGTACAAAACCTCTCTCTCTTGACAGAGATAATGAATGGACAGGTTATCCTGTTGATTGCTCAAACCACTTCACTGGCCACTTGCCTCAATGGGATTGCTGGCACCCTAACGGTGCAACAGATCAAGATTGATGAATTTGGAGCTGCTGCTGCTGCTACCGCTAGGGACATCAGTGGGGGGGAAAGCTCCACTTTGGACACCCTGGAGGAGAGCCTTTGACTTCTTTGGGCTAGACAACCTGCTGCCAAATCTGAGTTTGATGGCAATCCCCACATTAACGTCCTCAACCCAGGTGACAACAGTCAATCCACCTCATTGTCCTTTGACCCCAACTATAAGCCTTCATTCAAACAGATATTTGACCCTAAGACCTCTATCATTGCTGCCTTTCTGAACATCTAAAAGACTGCAATGTGTAAGGCCACTGATGAGCTTAAAAAGGAGCATATTTTTACTTGTCTACATCCCACGTGCCAAGAAGTTGTGGTCCCTGAACTCCCTTTCATAGTCACTTGGGAGGATATGAAACACCTCTTGATTGAGGAATTTTGAGGAGATCTCAGCTTGGAGGTCAAAAAAATGCATTTATGCACATTTTTTTAAGCCCAAGGAAACCCTGTCTGAATTTGATGATTGCTTCTATGTCAAAGGACAACAGTTAATTACTAGCTGATAGTTAACTCCACAGGAAGCTTACACAGCTTGTTCAAACACTTTAAAGGTGAACCAACTCCTATGTCTGAACTTTAAGGCCCACAAAGCTTCCCTTACGTCTATGAAGAGTATCAAGACCCTCTTGCAAGATATGCATTTGACTCACAGGGGTACTGTGGTGTGCAAAAATAAGGCCAGCAACACAGGAATCACCTCCTGCACCCTGCGTATTATGACTCTAGGCTCAAGTGGGCCATCTAAGAGGCAAGGATGTCATAACTGCGGTCAAAGAGGGCACCACTTGTGTACCTGCACTAATCCGCAGGTAGAAGGTTGTGAACCTAAGGAACAAGCAAGAAAAGAGAGGTCAGCTTAGAGGCAGAGATGCTCTCTGCTGACCAATCTCCCTTGTCTCCTCCTGATCCACCCTCTGACAAGGAATCTCCCCCTTCCTCTGGCCCAACTATCCTTCACCTGCTTCATGATCTTTCCAGTGATTCTGAGCCTTAAGATTCTGACTGTGATTAATCAGATAGTTATGGCTACTCTGTTCTGGCTGTCCCAGAAAATGTGTCTGTCCCTTACAAGTTTTTGCTCAGGGAAAACTACCACTACTTCTTGCACACCTTCAGTTGAAGCCAAAGCTATGGTGGCTCGTCCCTACCTGGCCCAGGCTCATTGACCACCTGTCTTGATAGACTCTTCTGAAGAAGCCGCCAAGCTAGCTGAAGTCCTCTTTCAGAACGTGTCTGTATCTCACCCCTTGCAGACTGTGTATAAGAAAATTCCTGCCTTAAAATGCATTTTAGCTAAATGGGAAAAAGAGCTAGCAGCTGCACAGGACGTTCTGGCTGTATTTCCCCCTCTTTGGGAAAGATACTACTTATGTGGAAGTATTGATCCAAAAGGTTAAAATCAAAGCCATTCTTGACACAGGCTCTCCAGTCAATGTGGTATCATCCAAGCTAATGAAGAAGCTTAAGATGGCTCCTGACCTCAACTACACTCAATCATATGGTACTGCTGGCATGGCTCAAACCCAAGCCATTGGTGCCTACTCTGCTCTGCCAATGAGGTTTAGGAAACTCCTCATTGAATTCCCTGCTGTCATACTAGAGAAAAAAAGCTATGATTTCCTGGTTGGCACACAATTCCTCCGCAAATATAATGGGATTGTAAACCTTCAAGATGGATAAATTTTGCTCTTAGGATATGAGATACCTTTAATCTTTGAAGAACCCCTGTGTCTCCTGGTAAAACGTTTTAAGACTTGCGTGCTTGAGTACCCCACTGGTATCTTCTCACTCAAGTACAGAACTCATTCCTCCCATATGTGTTCCCCTCCTCCTTCCTGTCCTGCAGAGGAAGGTGTGCCTCTTCTTGCCCCTGAGGCTATCATTATTCTGCCAGGCTCACAAGTGATTATAGACTCTCATATATCACACAAACTACCTGAAAGATCATTCTTGGAGCTATACTCACCTGATTCCCTAAACTGCAGAGAGCCTTGGTTATGCCCGGGGATTTTTAGACTGGATCCATAAGGAGCCTGTGCAGCTTTTGTTAGCCAACCTAACTGCCCTGCCTATGCAGGCAACCAAGGTCCAGGTTGTAGGGCATGGTTGCATATTAGGCTCAGAGCAAGTGACGTCCCTCTACCCTGTTGAAACGTTCAGTGATTTCAACTTACCTGAAGAAAACCCTCAGGTTCTCTCCCTGTTCACCACTGCAGACTTCCCACAACTATCACCCATTCAACAAAAAGATGTTTTAGAACTGCTAGACCAGTTTAAGGCTATTTTTGCCTCTGGACCTATGGACTATGGCCTAGCTAAAGGTGTTATCCACCAGATAGATACAGGTGATGATCCGCCCTTTTGTGCCAAACCTTACTACCACAGCCAAGTAGAAGATGCCCAGGTCTCTAAGGAGCTTGAAAAGCTCTTGGATGCTGGGATCCTAGATCCCTCTCAGAGCCCTTGGGCCTCCCCATTATTGATCCTAAAGAATAAGGATGGAGGCCACCACATTGTGATGGATTACTGCAACTAAACTTGCTCACCAAAAAGGACTCATACCCTTTGCCCAGAATTGATGATACTCTCAGAAAATTGGGAGGATCAAAGTTTTTCTCTGCTATGGATCTAGCATCAGGATACTGGCAGGTAGACTTGTCCCCTGAAGATAGAGAAAAGGCTGTGATCATCACTTCAGAAGGTCTTTATGAACCCACTCAAATGGCTCAAGGACTCTGCAGTGCCCCGGCTACATTTTAAAGGGCTGTGTACTCCATTATATGAGATCTGAAACTCTCCTGTGTCCTTGTATATCTTGACAATATTACTGTGTTCAGCTCCACCTTTACCAACCATTTGGACCACCTCAAAGCTGTCTTCATCAAAATTTGAGAGGCAGGCTTGAAACTCAAACCCTCTAAATGCTTCTTCTTCAAAGAACGACTTAAATCTTGGGCCATGAGGTCACCCAAACCAGGATACACCCCATGAATAATAAGGTGGAAGCCATTGACAAGATGCTGTCTCCCACAAACCTATGGGAGGTCCAAGTGTTTCAGCATGATGGGGTACTATCAACAAATCATCCCTGATTTTGCTGAATTAAAAAACCCCTTGTCCATCTCCTTTGCAATGTACCCTTGGAGTGACCTGACAGCCAACAGCAATCCTGTCATAAATGACATTTCAATACTTGTATTGGAAACCTGTGAAATGAAATCCGGGTCTCGGGGAAAGCCTTTTGTTGACCAGAGTAGACAGGAAACTGCCCAACTGCCAGTTGGGTCAAACCCTGGACTGCCAGAGATAGATAACCCCAAACAGGAGGAACAGAAACCTGCCAACCTGCCAAGTGTCAATACTGGAGGTTCAAAATCAACATTGGAGACCCTGAAATTGAACCCTGACCCTCCAAAGACTACTCAAGTCACACAAAGTGGACAGGAACCTGCCAACTTGTTGAATTGCAAACCCAAGTTGACAAGTTACTCTGAGACCCGCCAGTCTCCAAGGAAAATTCCCCAAATGGTCACCAGATTGCTGCCAACCTTGCACCACCAAAGATCTGAACCTATGCAGAGGTTGTAGCTTGCCTTAAGGAGGCTAAAACAAAACCTACTGCTAACTCTGCCAATGACCACCAGGAGCTGCCAGTCTTCTGTCCAGAATGGGTAGTACAGTTGAACTACTCAGGTGACATGGTGAACAGTAGCGGCAGAACAAAGCATTGCCACTTCTATTCACCAGAGCAGGCACAACCTTGATCTGCCGCCCTCAAGACGCTAAGCCAAGATCCATGCCCTGCCAGTGCCTTGTCTGCAAACCTGAACCCTGCAAAAATTAAAAAATCAAAAACCCATGGTATAAAAGCCCTGGCGGTATGATGGTGACCATATTGTCATTTTTGATAAAAAGTTTTATGAACCTTTGGTTTGAACAAATCTTATCTTACCTAGTCTTAGTGATCTTCCATCTTAACTCCGGTCAAGTAGACCATCAGGCAACTGCCCCCTCTGGAGACCAACCTGCTGACCCTCCTTAGGCACTATACTGTCCCCCAGGAGCCCCCTTTGGACCTGTTCATTTTACTGAATACCTACCCAACCCTGCCTACACAGAGTGCAACTTGAAGACCATCCTCATTGCCAATCCCTTGGCAAGGACTAGAGAAACTGAATACATAGGACTTGAAGGAAAGAGGATTGAGGTGCCGCCCTTATTGTTTAAAGACAAGTACAACGATCTGCCAGCTTACTTTGTGCCCATGACTCTGCCCTTAACCCCGCAACCCAACCACCCAATGGAGACCCCCACCGCAGCCAAGACTATGTCCACCCAACTGTTTAGAGTACTCTACATTACTTTGACGTGACTGATAGACACTATAGTGCCCAATTCTGGGCCCTTGTCTTTGCTTGGGCAATCTATATTATATTATCAAGTTAGCACCCATATTATGATAGCATTACTCTCTGGCCCAGCTGTATCCCCTCCTGAGCCAACCAGTGCATCTACCTATGCCTGGCTTCCTGAAAAATTGTTTGAAGCGCTGAAGGCCAAGCTCAAAGAGGCTCCCATCCTAGTCTACCCTGATTATGATAAGGAATTTATATTGTAAACCACTGCTAGTGGAGTAGCTGTGGGTGCCATTTTAGCTGAGCTTGATGATGAAGGCGTTGATTGACTGGTGGCCTATTCTTCATGAGTCCTCAACAAACACAAGAAGAGCTATAGCGTCACTGAAAAAGAATGCCTAGCTATTCTGCATGCAGTAAAACAGTTCTGGCACTATATTTACAGGACTTGCTTTACAGTAGTCACAGATCACTCCTCCCTTAAGTGGTTGCAACAATTAAAAGAGCCTGAAGGTTGGCTAGACCGTTGGGCCCTATGTTTACAGGGATACAATTTACAGTATTACAGTGTTCTGGTGCAAAAAATCAGAATGTTGATGGTTTGTTGAGGATGCCTATACTAGCTATCCATCCTGCTGACGTCAATTGCCTATACAAGTTGATAGGCTACCCTGATTACTGGACCACTGAACCAGAAGACATCCACTTAGCACTGCAAGCCCTATCAAAAGATACTGTGATTTGAGATAGACAACTCTTCAAGAAAGTCAACAACGCCTATCTTCCCTACGTCTGCCCCAGTATGAGAATAGCCATCATTCTTCAAAGCTCACATTGATACTGGACACGGAGGCATAGCAAAAACACATGACTGGTTGTGCAAGAACTTCTATTGGGAGAATATGCGCCTCCTAATCCCTGATGTCCTCGCCTCATGTCATTCTTGTCAGCTCCAACAACCCTGACCTTCCCAACATCAGTTCAAGCTCATCCCTCCTAAACATGCCTTCCACACTGTGAGTATTGATGCTGTTGACCCCCTTCCTTGTTCTAGGTCTGGGTGTAAATTCATTTTAGTAGACATTGACCACTTTAGCAAATGGGTTAAGGCAAGAGCAACCAGGGATATAACTGCCAAGACCACTGCTAACTTCCTGCTGCAAGATATCTTCTACTACCATGGGTGCTCTCAGATTCTGCTTTCTGACAATGGGACCAACTTTAATGCCCACCTCATAATGTCCATTGTAGAAGCTATGGATACACACCAATCTTTCTCTGCTCTGTATAATCTGTCAACCAACAGGACTGTAGAACAAGAAAATTCCACCCTAGTGTCCATCATGAGAAATCTTAAACTATCTGATGCTGCTAATTGGGATATGTTCCTCCCTGATGCTCTCTTTGTGTATAGACTCAACAGACATCAAGTGACTGGTCAGTCCTCCTTTGCCATGCTTTATAAATGGGAAGCCACCACCCCCTCAATATTGGGACCCCTTTTGATCAAAGTTGATGTATCTGCTAATCCTGAAGCTCATGTCAAAGACTTGACTAATTGTATCATTGACATCCAGGCTACGGCATATTCAAATGCCTATAAAGTCAAAGCTTTAGAACTCTTTCCCTCCAATGCTTTCAGAGCCCCCCGCTCTAAGTATCAAGTAGGCAACCTAGTCCTCTATTATCAAAATTGTACTGGAGGCCAAGCCCATAATCTAGACTCCCTCTGGGTGGGACCTTGTGAAGTCACTTACAAGAAGGATGTTGAGTATACTGTGAAGCTGCTGTCCTCTGACTGTCTTTTTGCCCACATTCACTCCAAATTTCTCTGCAAATATCAACTCCCTATGTCCAATTTTGAAGGGGGAGATGCCAGAAATTGCACCTGTAATGCTATTTTAATATGGCCTTTGAATAATGATATGTGCAAAGATTTGGTCAGTTTCATTTTCAATTTTGGGAATCCTGCACCTTCTGAAAATGGGTCTGGTTCAATGTCCACCCATTCCAGATTACCATACCTGCCCTTGAATGATCCTGGTATGACCTCACCCCAATGTGACCCCTTCTGCCACTTTGTCTACCTAATGAGTGATCATTGACCCTTGTCTACTATTTAAGTAGAATCATTTCTCCTAATAAAGACAAGTGTATCCACATTTGTGTTGGCTTTAATATTTTTCAAGCTTTTTCCTTTCCTTTTTAGCAAAAGGAATACCCTATCTTGTATTCCAGAAAATTAAGGTATGTGCCCTTAATTTTGCCCTGAAGGCTAACTCAAGGCTAGCTTCAAACCTCAAATCTTTTGTTATAAAGATTTCATGCCATGTTCTCCTGGATTTGTCCCCAGGAGCCAAACACAACAGGTAACATAGTATTGTGTCAACCCGCTGATGTGTGGGAATATAAGGGATGGTGGTTCTGTCAGACATTTTTTGATGTAAGGTTCCATAAATGTCTGTAAATAAGTGCTTATTCCTAATGACTGTTTCCTTTGTTATTTCTGTAGTGCCAGGGGGAAACCTTTGTCCTTTGTCCAAAGCACTAGGAGGGGCCAGTTTGGGTCAAGCCCATTCTCTCCTCTTGTGGCTTGGACGTACAGGTGTGAGAGTGCATCTGCCATGACAAGTTCTGGGCCAGGATTATATTGTATGAGCATATTAAATCTCTCTAGAAGTTCCATCCAGCAGGCCTGTTGGCAGGATAGATCTGCCTGGGTTTTAAAAAAATAGGCAACTTATGATTGGTCAACACTGTGAATTCTTCCTTCTGTTCTAGGTAACAACGCCACTTGACTAGGCAGTGCACAATTGCCAACAACTCTTTGTTGTTTATGGGGTATCAACACTTGTCATCTGTCAGTTTCTGTGATTTGTAGGCTACAGGCAGGAAATTACCCTTATTGTTTTTGATCCGTAGCACTCCCCCAATGGATGTGTCTGAGGCGTAAGTTTCTATTTGGTATTCCACATTGTGTTTGGGATACTTTAGGATAGGTGCTGTAGTGAGTTTCTCTTTGAGACGTCTAAAACAAAGGTCTTGTTGGGGGTCCATAAAAACTTGGATTTGGTGCCAGTTATGGCGGACAGTAGTGCTGTGAGGATACCACAGTTTAGTATGAAGTGTTGTCCTTGGGATATCATGCCTAAGAAGGTCCTGAGCTCTGCCTTGTCCTTGAGTGATGGCATCTTACAGATAGCCTGAACTTTTATGTATCTGACTTGATACCTTCCTTGGATACTACATGCCCTAGGAAAGGAAGTTTATCACAGTAAAAGTGACATTTAGATGGCCTAGCAAAGATTTTGTGTTATACCAAGGTTTCAAACACTGCTTCCAGATCATTGAGATGCTGTTTTACAGTGGGGTTTGCATAATGATGCTGTCCAGGTATGCCAGCGCATGTTTTCTAATGTGTGGTGAAAAGACTTCATTTATGAATATAACAAAGGTTGACAGAGTGTTGGTCATTCCAAAGTTAAGTAGAACACACTCATATTAATCATCTTTGTCTGAAATTTAGTCTTGGGAATATCTTCCTCTTTGATACAAATTTGGTTATATCTAGCGGTCAGATCAATCTTTGAAAAGACTGTTGTACTGCCTAAGGCATCAAAGAGGTCATAAAAGAATGGGAGAGGGTAATAATTCTTAATGGTGACTTTGTTAAAGGCGCAGTAGTTGATGACTAGTTGTAGGGTTCCATTATTCTTTGCCACAAAGAATACCAAGGCCCCAAAAAGCAACTGCAAGGGCCAAATGAGTCCCTTATACAGGGCCTTATTGAGGTAAGCACAGAACACATTGTCCTCTTTTGGGGTCAGCCTGTAAATTGGGTGTGCCTTGGGTACGGCCCCCTTGAGTTGGATAGAGTGTTGGATGTGTTTCTCAGGGGGTAGCCCAGGTAGCGCTTCCTTGAAGATTTCTGGATGGTGGGCTACAATTTTCCAATCCTGAGGCATAGTGGTATCCTGGTGGTCCTTGAAGTGTATGATCCTGTACTGGAAGGATTCCCATTTGATTGCCTTGAGGTTCTCCTTTTTGTCCAAGATTTCTGTGATGCGCACAAAAATGTGGTCGCGCAGGAGCTGGTCCACTGAGTCAGGGTAGATCTGGTGGTTGAGGCCTTCACATTTGATGGTCAGCACTGAGGTTGCCCAGTCTACGTGAGGGTTGTTCCTTTGCAACCATTCCAGTCCCAATAAAATATCAAGCTTGGGAAAATCAACGACAGGTCCTTGGATGATGGAGTGTAGTTTTTCCAGTGCAATGGAGAATGGTGAAGTCTCATATGTCACAGTGATGTGGTGTTCATCAGCTAAAACCATGTTCTTAATCTGCAAAGGATTAGTGGCTAGCCTGAACCTATCTACAAAGCTGCTGTTGACTAAGGTTTGGTCTGCGCCCAAGTCCAGGAGTGCTGAACCTATGTAACTGCAAAAACATAAAGGAAAAGACATCAGTTTATTGGTTTGTCTTGCAATGGTGTAAAGTACTAGGTCTTCTGAGGGCACTTGGATCATTGGGCATTGATCTACATCCTCAGGTTGGTATTCATCCTTGGGAAATTCAGGAGTTGTGCAGGGAGAGCTTGGATTGCTTAATGCTCTCCCTGGGCTTTTCCCCTGTCTTGGTTTCCTTGTGTGGCAGTGATACAAAAATGGGTACAATTTGACTGACTGTTGTTCCTGTTTCCATGTTCATTGGAGCCTGCAGGATTATGGTTTGCACTGCTGTTGTTGTTCCCAGGGGGTGGTTGACTTGAACGCCCAGCTGAGTGAGAGTTTTTGGGTCTCTCTCTTTTTCCAGTTTGTGCCTTGTGGAGAGTGTTTGATGTTTGTTCTGCTTTCTCTGCCTTATAGTACAAACTTTGCAGGTTGGTTACTTGGTCCAGGTTTACTTGTCTCATTATGTGCAATTTGAGAGTGTCATAGTACATGAGGTGGGTAGCTGGAGTATCAAAGGCCATATATGAGGGAGCACATAGTTGGAGTTCCTCATAAGTGCGGGTGAGATCCTTCACTGTGCACTTTTGGTTTAGATTCTTTACTTGGTGTATGATCATGAGTGCAGTGTCTTTCAGCAAAAATCTTGCCAAGAAGTCCTGTTTGAAAATGCCCCAATCCTTATCAGTGTGTTGTTTGTGCCACTTGTTGCACTAAGTGGCAGCGTCATACGTCAGGCAGATGGAGATCTCTACAATCCAAAATTATTGCAGGCATTCCATTTGGCCAGCTTGCTTTGGGCAGATTGGATCCATGCTGCAGTGTTATTGTTGTTGGCTCCTGAAAAAGGTTCCAATGCAGCGCTTTGTAGTCTCTGAGCTACATATGCTGGTAAGGTGCTCTTGTTGGTTGCCCAGGGCATAGTGATGGGTGCCTGTAAAAACCCTTGCGCTGACAGGGCGTTGAAGACTGTCAGGACTGAGAATTTAAGTCACAACTGATATTTCCTATTTTGTTGATATTTATGCCAAGACTTCTATTTGTTTTGTTGTAACTGTGCTGTTTTAGCAGAGTTACAAGGGGAAAAATATTTAGGGGATAGATAATAATATTTATTGTGAGATAGTGATTATATAGCTATTGTGAATCAATGGATAGAAGGAACATGATTGGTGATCACACAGCTGGATGGAAGAGGGGGTGGCTTGATCCTGTTAATGAGTCAAGCGCCAAATTGAGGTATCCACCGTGAGGGTTCATCCTTTGTTCATGTTGATTGATTTGGTAATCTGAGTTGACTTCCGGGTCTGGCTTTGAGTGCCCGGGTAATTGGATTGCGGGTCACAAACCCGCTTGATTGGAACCTTGCTGGCGGGCCGAGCCTGCGGTTTTGACACACACACACACACACACCCAGCTGAAAGTTGGCCTCCTCAGGAGGCAGGTTGTTAGGGAGGTTGTCAGGAGCCTGGGAGCCATATTGAACCAGTTGTTATTTGGTGGCAGGCAGGGCCATTTCTTGTTGCTTCTGTCTTGCTTTACAAGGTTGTAGGCGGTCCTGGTGTAACGTCTTGTCCTGCTTGTGCTTCCCAAGCCCTTGCACAAGGTAAGTGTTATTGTCTTTTACCTTTAGGATTATTGCTGGCCCTACTTTTTTGGGTTGTAGTTTGCTTTTTTCAATATTCATGACCCAGACTTTGTCCTTGACTTCATGTCTTTGAAGGATGGGAATGAAGGTCTTTTGTAAGTGTTCATTTTCTTTGGTTTCTTGTTTGCTGTTGGCCTCTATTATTTGAGGGTCAGAGCAAGGGGGACTTAACTTGGGATTTCCAGTTTGGGTCCTGTCAATGCTTGAATGATATTAGGCTGTGTGCCGTATACCAGTTCAAACAGGCTTTTCCCTGTGGATCTGTTCACTTGGGTTTGGCACACAATTAATGCAGTTGGTAGCTGCTTATACCAGTCTTCAGGTCTCCCAGTGGTGAGTTTGGCTAAGGCTTGCATGAGGCTACCATTAATCCGCTCTATGCATCCATTGGCCTGTGGATGGTATGGTGTTGTGACGGTGTGTTTGACCTTGTTTTTGGCAAGGTACACGTTGGTGTTTTTGGAGGTCAATTCTTTGCCCCCATCATTTATCAGGAGTTCTGGCTTTCCAAACTTACTGATTATTTCTTTGCCAATGAATTGTCGGACGTTGTTACTGGTGTGCAATTTCACCGCTTGGGCTACTGGCCACCTTGTTGCAAAATTGATGGCCATGATGATGTATTTTTTGTTGTTGTGCTTTCCTGGCATGGGGCCCACAATGTCCATAGCCCATACCTTGAATGGTAGTTGGGTTTGAATAGGGAGTACAGACTTAGGCGGGGTTTTGCTTCTGGCAAACTTTTTGCAGACCTTGCACTGTTCTAGCACTTCCTGGACATTGCGGTATAAGGTTGGCTACCAGGATTTATGTTTTAGGAATTCATATAGATTTTGGCTCTTAGTATGTCCAAGATCTCTGTGGTAGCAAAGAATGGTATTGACTTGTTGATGTGTGGGGATGTAGGGAATGGTTGTGCCATCCAACATCTTTCTGTGAAGAGTCCCATATATGTCAGCTAAGAGGTGCTCATTCTTGATGACCGTTTCTCTGATGATATCAGTTGTGCCTGTGGGGAACCCTTTGTCTTTTGTACAGAGCACTAGGAGAGGCCAGTCTGGGTTGAGCCCATTCTCTCCCCTAGAAGCGCGGACATAAAGGCGGGACAGGGTGTCTGCCATGGCAAGTTTGGCCCTGGGCTTATATTGGATGAGCATGTTAAACCTTTCTAAAATTTCCATCCATTGCGCTTGGCAACGTGACAGGTTTGCTTGTGTCTTGAAATAAATGAGCAACTTATGATTGGTTAGTGCTGTGAATTCTTCCTGCCGTTCCAGGTAACAGCGCCATTTGACTAGGCAGTGTACAATGGCCAACAGTTATTTGTTGTGGATTGGGTATTGACACTTGCCATCTGTCAATTTGCGCAACTTGTAGGCTATGGGCAGGAAATTGCTGTCACTATTCTTGATTTGTAGTACTCCCCCAATGGATGCATCTGAAGCGTCAGTTTCTATCTGGTATTCTCTGTCTTGTTTGGGGTATTGTAAGATGGGTGCTGTTGTGAGCTTTTCCTTGAGACGTCTGAAACAGAGGTTGCATTGGGGGGTCTATACAAACTTGGACTTGGCACCTGTTATGGCGGACAAGGGGGCGGTCAAGACGCTGCAGTCAGGTATGAAACGTTGTACATAGGCCACCATTCCCAAGAAGGTGTGGAGTTCTGATTTGTCCTTGGGAGGTGGTATCTTGCAGATGGCTTGTATCTTCTGACTGTCAGGTTTGATGCCGTCCTTTGAGACTATGTGTCCCAAGAAGGGTAGTTGCTCCCGGAAGAACTGGCATTTAGCGGGCTTGTCCAACAGTTTATGTTGTGCCAGGGTCACAAAGTCTTCCTCCAGGTCCTTGTGATGCTTCTCTACCAAGGGGCTGTAGACAATGATGTCGTCCAGGTACACGAGGGCGTGTCTGCCTATGTGTAGCGCAAACACTTTGTTCATGAAGGTTACAAAGGTGGACGGGGCATTGATCATGCCAAAGTTGAGTACCACGCATTTGTAGGAACTGTACTTGGTGCGGAAGGCTGTCTTGGGGATGTCTTCCTCCTTGATACAAATCTGATTGTAACCTGCAGTTAGGTCAATCTTGGAGAAGACGGAGGCTCCTCCCAAGGCGTCAAAGAGATTGTCAATTAGTGGTAAGGGGTAATGATTCTTGATGGTGACTTTGTTCAAGGCGCGGTAGTCTGTGACCAGGCATAGGGTACTGTTCTTTTTAGCCACAAAGAATATGGCGGCCCCAAAGGGAGACTGTGAGGGGCGGATAAGTCCTTTTTCCAGTGCTTCCTTGAGATAGGCGTTCAGGGCATTGTCCTTGTTTGGGGTCAGCCTGTAAATGGGGTGTGCCTTGGTTATGGCCCCCTTGAGTTGGATAGAGTGTTGGATGTGCTTCTCAGGGGGTAGCCCAGGTAACGCTTCCTTAAAGATTTCTGGGTGACGGGCCACAATGTTGCAATCTTGCGGCGTGGAGGTGTCCTGATGATCCTTGAAGTGTATGATTTCATACTGGCAGGAGTCCCAGTCAATAGCTTTCAAGTTTTCCTTCTCGTCCAAAGTCTCTGTGATGCATACAAAGACGTGGTCTTGTAGGAGTTGGTCTACAGAGTCTGGGTAGATTTGGTGGTTGACACCTTTGCGCTTGATGATCAGCACTGAGGTTGCCCAGTCTACGTTAGGGTTGTTTCTCCACAACCAGTCTAGTCCCAGTACAATGTCAAACTTAGGGAAGTCAATGACGGGACCTTGGATGGTGGAGTGGAGTTTCTTGAGCATGACGGAGAAGGGAGCAGTTTCTTTTGTCACAGCAATGTGATGTTCATCAGCCAGGACCATGTTTTTAATCCGCAAAGGATTAGTGGCCAGCTTGAATTTATCCACAAAGCTGCTGTTGACTAAGGTTCAATCTGCGCCTGAGTCCAAGAGTGCTGAGCCTGTGTAACTGCAAAAGCAGAAAGGGTAAGACATCAATTTATTGGGATGTCTGGCAATGGTGTATAGCACTGGGTCTTCTGAGGGTACTTGGATCATTGGGCATTGGTCCACGTCCTTGGGTCGGTATTCATTGTTGGGCAAGTCAGGAGTTGCGTGGGGAGAGCTTGGCTTGCTTAGTGCTCTCCCTGGACTTTTCCCTCATCTTGGTTGCCTTGGGTGGCAGTGACACAGAAATGGGTATGATTTGATTGGCTGTTATTTCCATTACCATTCCCATTTGATCCTGTGGTTTTGTGGCTGTTGTTGTTACCATTACCTCCAGGAGGTGGTTGCAAGGAGCGCCCACTTGAATGTGAGTCCTTGGGTCTCTCCTGTTTCCCAGTCTGTGCCTTGTGCAGAGCATTGGAGGTTTGTTCCGCTTTTTCTGCTTCACAATACAGGCTTTGTAGGTTGGTAACTTGGTCCAGGTTCACATGTCTCATTACGTGCAACTTGAGAGCGTTGTAGTACATGAGGTGTGTTGCTGGAGTGTCAAAGGCCATATCGGATAGGGCGCGGAGACGGAGTTCCTTGTAGGCGTGGGTGAGTTCCTTCACGGTGCCTGTCTGGGTTAGGTTCTTTACTTGGTGTATGATCATGAGTGCCATATCCTTAAGCAAAAATCTTGCCAAGAAGTCCTGTTTAAAGGTGTCCCAGTTCTTATCAGTGTGCTCTTTGTGCCACTTGTTGCACCAGGTGCCAGTGTCGTGGGTCAGACAAATGGAAATCTCTGCAATCCAAAACCGCTGTGGGCACTCCATCTGAGCCAGCTTGCTTTGGGCGGACTGAATCCATGTGGCAGCATTGTTGTTGTTGGCCCCGCAAAGGGTTCCAATATGGCGCTGCAAAGTCTTTGTGCAACGTAGGCGGGCATGGTGGTCTTGTCAGCTGGTTGTGGTGCTGATGAGGGAGCCTGAAAGAACCCTAGGGCAGACAGGGTGTTGAAGGCAGGTAGCGGGATCACCGTGTTTTGGTAGAGAACAAAACCATCAGGTATCTTGGTACCAGGAGTGTACGGCGTCCAGTTGGGCAGAAGGCCAGACATAATTCTTTCAAGGATTTGTTGGCCGCAGCGTGTGCGGGCAACAGGCGGAATTTTTTCAAGATAAGGTAGGATGGAGAACCTACCTGTGCTACCAATGTCGTAACTGTGCTGTTTTAGCAGAGTTACAAGGGGAAAAATATTTAGAGGATAGATAATAATCTTTATTGTGAGATAGTGATTATATAGCTATTGTGAATCAATGGATAGAAGGAACATGATTGGTGATCACACGGCTGGATGGAAGAGGGGGTAGCTTGATCCTGTTAATGAGTCAAGCGCCAAATTGAGGTATCCACCGTGAGGGATCATCATTTGTTTGTGTTGATTGATTTGGTAATCCAAGTTGACTTCCAGGTCTGGCTTCAAGTGCCTGGATAATCAGATTGCGGGTTGCAAACCCGCTTGGTTGGAACCTTGCTGGCGGGTTGAGCCTGCAGTTTTGACGGTTTGTTTGTTTCTCCTTTACCATCTTTGGTTGCCTATATTTCCGCAAATACTGAACCATTTCAGCCCAAACTGGTGTCAGCCAAAAGCCCTAAATTTCAGCTTTCAGAACCCAACTTTTTGACAATATACTTTTAATTCAAAATTATGAGTTAATCTCGCTTAAAAATAATTCTCCTATCATCTCCTTTTCATAGAATTGGGTATAAAAACCCTCACAGTTCTATTATTCCAAGCAATTCAATCTCCTCCTGTTTAGGCTCATCAATAAAACTATTGTCTCAATCCTAGCTGTATCTATTGTATCCTTGGGAAATAGTAATTTGTTGGTGATGGTTGAGCACAGGCTTTGATACAACTGCAGCTGTTATTGAAAAAGTCTGAAGTCTTACAAAGACGGGGAGTGGTTTCACTGTGTTCTGGTAGAGGACAAAGTCATCAGGTATTTCAGCACCAGCTGCGTACAGTGTCCAGTCTAGAAGGAGGCCAGACATGATTCTATCAAATATTTGTTGGCTGCAGCAAGTACAGGCAACAGGCAGAATCTTGGGGGATAAGGTAGGATAGAAACCCTACTTCTGCTACCAATGTTGTAACTGTGCTGTTTTAGAAGAGTTACAAGGGGAAAATATTTGTAAACTAGATAATATTCTTTATAGAGAGATAATGATTATATAGCTGATGTGAATCATGGATATCAGTAACATGATAGTGTTGATCACAAAGTGGGATGGTGAAGGGGGTGGCTTGATCCTGGTAATGATTCAAGAGCCAAAACAAGGTATCCACTGTAAGGGATCATCATTTGTTCATGTTGTTGGATTTGGAAATTTAAGTCAACTTCCTATTCTGGCTTTGAAAGACCAGGTAACCAGATTGTGGGTTGCAAACCCACTTACTTGGAGCCTTGCTGGCAGGTTGAGCCTGCTGTTTCAACAGCAGCCGTCACTCATCACTGGGATCAGTTTTCTGCCTATCAACAGTGGATCCACTCCCTGTTTTCCTTAGTTTCAGACAATCAGCGCAACTCTGTCACTTCCCAGATCTGCTTGGTTAATTTCATTGAGCAAATGTGCCATTCTATCCCTGAATACGTCAGAGAGCGTCTACATGAGTTTCACCAGTTGGAACAGTCCTGTCAAACACAAGTAGATTCCACCCTGAACGCCTATCTCACCTATTTCAAACAACTGATGCAGCAGCTCAATGCATTCAGTGCTTACTCCTTTGACCAACTACAACAAGGAGCAGATCTCACTGATAAAGGCCTTTGCAAGCTTGGTGAAGAATTTGATCAAGAAAGGGTTGCCATTGCCGCTGCCATTACCAAGCTCCAGACTCAAGTGAATGAATTGTCTACGCCCAAGCCAGATTTTCCACCTTCCCCAATATGAAAATTTGATAGATAGAGAACAGAGGCTATAGAATGCTATTTGAGAGCTGCAAGCGACTACCTGCAGTCAAGATTTCCCTACTGAAGCACCTCAGCCAGATCCTCAGGTGCTTGCTTTGATAACTCAAGTTGCTGAGTTATAACAAGAGGTTGCTGCCTTACGCAAAATGATGGCAACTGCTGCTAGTCCAACTGGGGTTATTGATGAAGATATCTACTGCCCTGGCCTGTCAGGAGCCCCCTGTATTCACTGTGCTAGAGAGTTGATAGCTCTAGCTAATGAGGTGGACCACTTGAAAGGGGACCACTCTGAACTTGATAAAGAAGTGTAAGAAATGAGTGAATTAAATGATTCAGTGAATGACAGGTTTGCACCTTGCCTCTCAGTGGGTCCTTCTCTTACCTCCTTACTGGCTGAGCTTTCCACAGTAGTAACAACACAGGGCCAACACCTAGACGTTACTGGGCAACAGACCACCTTAGCTAATACTACAGGTGCCCAAACTGCTGAGACCTTGACTACTCTTGAAGAGAGTGTTTGTCAGCTGTGGGCCAGGCAGCCCCCCTCCAAATCTAAAGCAGAATTTTTCCTGCACATAAATGTACTCAATAGCAACAATGATGGTCCAACTCCCAAGGCACACTTCAAACCTAACTTTAAGCAAATCTTTGACCCCAAAACTTCTATCATTTCAGCTTTCCTAACTATCTAAAAAAACTTCCATAAGAAGAGCCTCTGATAATTTTAAGAAGGAACACATTTTTACCTGCCTACACCTGACCTTTCAGGAGGTAGTAGTGCCCAAGTTGCCCATTCACAAGACTTGGGAAGAAATGAAACAGCTGCTGATTGACAAATTTGGTGGTGATCTTAGTCTGGAAGTGAAGAAGGATGCCTTCATGCACATTGCTTTCAATCCTAAGGAGACTCTAGCCAAATTCACAGATAGATTCTACATGGAAGGACAGCAATTGATAATGAGCAGAAAATTGACAGCATACAAAGCTTACATGGCTTGCGCTCAAGCCCTCAAAGTTAATAAGCTTCTGTGTCTCCACTTTAAGGCTCATAAAGCCATGATTTCCTCTATGAAGAGCATAAAGACACTTTTGCAGGATATGCACCTTACCCATTCTGGAGTGGTTGTGCGGGAGAATTGTGATGCCTCTAACTCTGGTTTGTCTTCCTGTGGCCCTTGCATCCTCACCATGAACTAATAGAACCCTCCTAGACACCAAGGCTACCATAACTGTGGCCAGATAGGTCACTAATCTCAAGTCTGCACCAATCCTTGGGTTGAAGGAGCTGATTCCAAGGAACAGGCGGGAAAAGAACAGTCAACCTAGAGGCAGAGACGCTATTGGTTGAAAATTCTTCCCAATCTCTTTCTATCCCCCCTTCCATAACCAACTCTGAGCCTGATGATACCAAGGCCCCTTACATTCTTCTGTTGTTCCATGATATCTCTGACAACTCTGATATGGACAATTCAGATGTTGATGATCCTGACGCCTATGGGTATTCAGATCTTGCTTTCCCTGAAACCATTATGGTTCCTTACAAGTTACGCTCCAGGAAAACTAAAAAAAACTGCCAAGCCTTTGTCTGAAGCCAAAGAGGTTGTCTCTTATCCATACCTCACTCAAACTAAGAGGTCCCCTGTGCTTGTGACGTCATCTGAAGAAGCTGCTGAGGTTGCTGACGCTGTATTCAAGAATGTTTCAGTTTTTCCCCCTCTTAGACTGTCTACAAGGAATTCCTGGGCCTAAGATGCATGATTGAAAAATGTTGACAAAGAGCTAGCAGAAGCCCAGGATATCCTAGCTGTCCTTTCACCCTTTGATTGTACTACCACTTGTGTGGAAATATCTATCCAAAAGGTGAAGATTAAGGCCGTCTTGGACACTGGATCTCCTGTGAATGTTGTCTCCTTGAAGCTTGTCAAGAAGCTCAAACTTGCCCCCAAGCTTAACTATCATCATTTATATGGTACAGCTGGGCTATTCATAACTTGCGCTATAGGGGCTTATTCTGCTCTTCCCATGCTGTTTGGCAAGCTAATCTTAGCCGTGCCTGCCATTGTTTTGGAGAATGAGAGTTACAATCTCCTAGTTGGTACTCAGTTCCATAGAGAATAAAATGGTATCATCAACTTGAAAGATACCTATCTCTCTATCTTAGGATACAAGGTCCCTCTGATCTTCAAAGAGCCTGTTAAAGTCCCCGGGAAATGCCTCAAGATGTGTGTCTTAGAATATCCCACCGGTGTTTTCACCCTAAAATACTGTACTCACTCATCCAACATGAAGTGTCCTCCTATGGCTTACCCTGCGTCTGAGGGGATTCCTCTTCTGGACACTTCCACCATAACCATTCCCCCTAGACCTCAAGCTATCTTAGACTCCCAAATATCATATGAGTTACCTGAGCGCACGTTCCTAGAGTTATACTCTCCTCCCTTGCTAGGGTGCAACAAACCCCACCTCTGCCCGGGAATCTTGGATGTCTCTCATAAATACCCTGTTCAATTGCTGGTTGCCAACTTAACCGCTCTTCCCATACATTTGTCTAGAGGGCAGGTTGTTAGCTATGGCAAGTTGCTGAATGCTCCTGATGTCCTATTGCTACATCCCTTTGGTACGTTCCAGGGTTTTAATTTACTTGAAGACAAGCACCAAGCCATATCCTTGTTTACTGCACAAGATTTCCTGCAGCTATCTCTGGTATAACAGAAGGAGGTGCTTAATTTTCTTGATCAATTTTCAGATATCTTTGCTAAAGATAGCACTGATTATAGTCTAGCCAAAGGCATCATTCACCAGATTGATACTGGTGACGCTCCCTCCTTCTGGGCTAAATCATATTGCCACAGCTGCGTAGAGGATGCTCAGGTGTCTAAAGAGCTCAAACAACTTCTAGACACTGGGCTAATAGCTCCTTCCTAAAGCCTGTGGGCCTCGTCCTTGCTCATACTAAAGAAGAAAAATGTAGGTCATCATATTGTGATGGACTATTGACAATTGAACTCTTTAACCAAAAAGGATTCCTACTCCTTGCTGTGTATCAATGATGCTTCTGCCTCCTTGGAGGCTCTAAGTTCTTCTCTGCAATGGATCTAGCATCTGGGTACTAGCAAGTTGATATCTCTCCCAAATATAGACAGAAGGCTGCACTCATCACCTCCAAAGGACTGTTTTAGCCTATACATATGCCGCAAGGGCTCTGCAATGCTCCAGCTACCTTCCAACAAGCCATGGACTCCATCCTTTGTGATTTGAAGCTCTCATGTGTCATAGTGTACCTGGATGATATGATGATCTTCAGCGTTACCTTTACAGATCACCTGGCTCAACTCAAGGAAGTGTTCATAAAGATTTGGGAGGCTGGCCTTAATTTAAAACCATCTAAGTGTGCTTTCTTCAAGGAACACCTTGAGTTCTTGGGCTATGAGGTAACCCAGACAGGGATTCAACCAATGACTAAGAAAGTTGAGGCCACTGACAAAATAATTTCATCCACCAATCTGCTAGAAGTACAAGTATTTCTGGGCATGATGGGTTACTACAGACAGTTCATCCCTGAATTTGCTAATACAAGCATACCTTTGGTCAAACTGTTACGTAATTTCCCTTTCAAATGGACTGCTAGTCAGCAACAAGCCTTTGAGACCCTTAAGCAAAAACTCAAAGAGGCTCCCATCTTAGTGTATCCTAACTACAATAAGGATTTTATCCTTTACTCTGATGCTAGTGACCTGGCTGTTGGAGCCATTTTGGCTCAACTAGATGATGAGGGTGTGGATCACTCTGTAGCTTATACTTCTTGCGTCTTGAACAAGCATGAGAAGAATTACAGAGTCACAGAGGAAGAGTGCCTTGCTGTGTTGTATGCCACCAAGCAGTTCTGCCATTAGGTGTATGGCACCCATTTCACTGTAGTCACTTACCACGCTTTACTTAAGTGGTCACAACAGCTTAAGGAACCAGAAGAACAACTAGCTAGATGGGCTCTCCGCCTGCAAGGTTACAACTTCACTATGCTACACCGTCCCGGGATTCAACATCAGAACACTGATGGATTATCCAGAATGCCCATCCTTTCTCTACACCCTGCTGAGGCTGATTGACTGTATGAACTAATTGGATATCCTTCCTCTTGGGATAGCAAGACAGAAGAAGTTCAAATTAACCTATTCAAGGTATCTGAGGACACACACATTTGTGACAATAAGCTCTTCAAGAAAGTACAAGACCACTAACAGCCATATGTACAACCTAGTTTTTGTCTTTTTTGGTGCTTCAAGCTCATAAGGAGACAGGACATGGATGCATTACCAAGACTTATGACTGGCTCCAGAATAACTACTTCTGGGAAATCTTTGCCCGCTAATTCCATATGTCATTTCTAGTTGCCACAATTGTCAGCTCCAGCAACCTTGATATGCCTCTCACAAGTTCAATCTAGTCCCCCCTCAACATGCATTTCATACTGTCAGCATTGACTCTGTAGGGCCTCTCCCCTGCTCCCACTCTTATTGCTGCTTTATCCTAATTGCTGTTGAATATTTTAGCAAGTGGGTAGAAGCTTGCCCTACTAAAGACATCACTGACAAGATAACTACCACATTTCTGTTACAAGATGTATTCTTCTCCCATGGCTGCCCTCAAGTGTTGTTATCTGAAAATGGGACTAACTTCAACACCAAGTTAGTAACCTCTGTTATTGAAGCCTTGGGGTCTCACCAGTCTTTCTCTTCCCCCTATAATCCTTCTACCAATGGGGCAGTTTAGTATGCAAATTTGACCCTGGTTTCTATTCTGTGGAAACTCACTTACTCTGACGCTAAAAAATGGGATATATACTTACCTGCTGCTCTCTTTGCTTATTGCCTTAGCAAAAATTGTGTCACTGGGTATCCCCCTTTGCTATGCTGTATGGGCGTGAGGCCACTACTCTGTTGATCCTGGGGGGCCCTTACTCTCCTCTGATAAGACTATAAACCCTGATGACCATATCAAGGATCTAGTCAACCACATCATTGATATACAGGCTATATCATACACTTCTGTGTATAAGACCAAGGTGCTTGAGCTCTCTCCTGACAACGCTGTACGCTCTCCCTTGCATGTGTTCAAAATTGGGGACCATGTTCTCTACTATCAGCATAGAGTAGGAGGACGCGCTCACAAGCTAGATACATTGTGAGTTGGACCTCTAGAAGTGACCTTCAAGAGAGGGTCAGAATACACTTTGAAACTCCTCTCTAGTGGTTGCCTGTTTGTCCAAGTGCATGTCAAGTTCCTCTGCAAGTACTACCCCCTAAGGCCAATCTAGAGGGGGGCAATGATGTGAATGCCGTCATTTACCATGTTTTGGTTTTGCCTTTGATGGGTTATTTTGAGGACAAATCTCTCTCTTTTGCTTACGTCCCTCAAAATGAGTCTGGCTCCAAATCGGGAAATTCAACTGTTCAGTTTTTTGATTCTGTGCAACTCACTTGCCCCACTCATGCTTGTGGCAAGTGATCCTACCGTCCTGGTAGTGTTATGTGGTATTGTCAACTATTATATACTAGGTGGTTGCCCCGTCCAAGGACAGAATTAAAGTTGAATTAAATAAATCAATTAAATTTATTTTATTATCTTTTTAGGCTTGTATTACTTATTGAATGTTCAATTGAAATTTTATTTGATTGCTTTATTAAAAAGTAATTTCAATTATATTTATTTAAATTTAAAATTAAAATTGTATACTCCAAGTATAAATAAAAACTAAACCTAAATAAGTATAGTATCACTATTAAGTTTAGTAAGGCTAAAATAATTATTTTATGATTTAGTAATTGATTTTTAATGTCTTTAAAAATGTAGAGCTGATCTGCAGCTTTTAAATAAGCTATAGGCATCAAAATCGGCTTAGTATTCACTGAGATACATTGATTTTAGTTTTTGTAGTGTGTATTAAAAGTAAATTTAGATAATATCAAATCGAGTCCGAGCCTTTGATTATGACGCGAACCCGATTCCAGCACTTAACTATATATCTCAGCAGCTAGAGCTATCATGTTTGGTACCATTTTGATCGGAATCATCTGAAAAATTGATCTACGTCCTCTAATTTCCATGAAAATCATCATATGGAATCATAATTTTATCATAGTATTTTTACTCCACTGATGTTCTTTTGGGATGAAGCTGTGGCAAGCAAGGTTTACTCTGAAACAATATGGAGCTACTTGGATCAGGTGGCATCGAATTGGAATGCTCTATCTCACTTGAAGAATAAGAATTTCGAAATGTCCAAGCCAACCATCTCCTTCTTTAAACTAATATTTATATTATAATTTAAGCCGTATCACTTTAAATTGACCAAGCTCTCTTTTCGTCGTCGATTCAATCCTCACACAGAGCATAATCATCCAATCATATAAAACAATCTAAAACAATTGCTGCTTCTCTTCCAGTTTTAATCCACCCATTCTAGAGTTGGGTAATCTAGAAAGATAAGCCACTTTGATATGGTTGAATAGGGTTAGCCACTAATTTAAAATTCAAGTAATCAAATATAAATTTATTAAAGTTCGAGTGGCTTATATTTCAGTTCAACATGATTTAGACCACACTCCACTGAATTCAATATGTGTACTCTCAAAGATGCATGTAAGGGATTGGATGTAAGGATGAGCCAAATTGAGCTTTTGGCTTAACAATCAACTTTTAAAATGAAGTTTAACTTAAAATCAATTCAGTCAAATCCCTTACGGCTTGAGCCCACTTGAGGCGACATTACAGACAGACAGACTCACTTTTATATATATTAATATGGAGAAAGCCACAAGGTCACAAGGGGGTAGCATAGTGGTGTGTTCCATGTAAGGTTCAAAGCTGAGGAATAACTTGTGTGGGGATCAGCAGGTCAAATTGGTAGCGCTCCTAATTAGGAGGAAGTGCCCGCCATTCAACATTGCCATCAGATTGGTTCATGTTGTTAGACACTTCAAGGGGTGACTCATCAAGCGCCCCCTGTGTATTACAAGATACATTAGCGGGCAAGTCTGGAAACTTGGTTGCAACATTATAAATATATGTGGCACTTATTCCTGCTTTAATATCATAAATGGATTAGTGGCTAACAGGGATCCAATAATTTAAGTGTGAGTTACTATGTAATTTACTATAGAATTTATTATTGAAAATAATGCCAACACTCAGAAATTTTGTCTATTTATTTGTGATCATCTGCCGGAGTAGAGTTAAGCAAATTAGAGTGGCGCAATTAAGATTAAATTAATATGCCACTTCATATAAAGAATGTTGTAAGTGACGTTGTCAACACTTTACCCTTTTCATTACTGAATACAACTTTCTTAACTTTTTTCAATATAGGCAATAGTAAATATCATATTAACACTACCCAAATGTTATTTTTATTAAATAAATAAAGAACTTTGATACTTTTTTACTTATTTTCATATGTTTTTTAATTTTATTATGTGAACAAAAACACACAGAAAACGGTTAATATTTGCTAGCCCGTGTAAAATATAATTAAGTGTACTATGAAAAAAATGGTAAATTTTCAAAAAAATGTTGATAATGACAATGTTGTCAAAAATAGTGTCTACAATTTCTCTAATTCACAGTGAGAATTCAGCTTTTTTTACTAATTGTCACTCATAATGACGACACTTTTCATTTTTCACATATAAAACTTAATGTTTTACATAATAAAATCATCTGAAATTTTAACATGTTTTATTTTTTAACTTTTATTTTTCATATTTTCTAATTTTTAAAATAAAATATATTTATAAAGCTAATACTTTCACATAAAACTCTTAACTTTTAACTTGTTATTTATAACTTTAATAAAATAAAATAATACAAGTATTTTTTACCTTTTAAATGCCAATAAAAGCCATATAAAGTTTACTTTTTATATATTATGTTTTTTAAGTTGTTTTGATTGTTTTTTAAATAAATTGCTTTATTTTAAGCCATTTTACTTATTATTTTAGGACAAGAACACCTCTAAGCAGCCCAAAGAAACCAAGTGTCCCTCTAATCCCACCAAAGCCACCAAGAAGAAGTCTGTCTCATCAAAGAAGGCCACTGCCAAGCCCTCCCCAAAGCCCTCTCCTAAGAAGAGCCCCACTCACTCCACTAGGAGAAAAGAAACTGATGGTTTCCTTACAGATCACAGTTTCTACAACTTGGCTTCAGATGAGGAGCCAACCAATAAGCGGCGCCAGGCCAAAAAGACCCCACCCAAGGATAAGTCTCCTGCACATGAGGAGCACCAAGATAAGCCCCCTTCTGCTTCCCCATTACCACCAAACTCTCCCCTTCAATTTCATCTGGGGATGATACCAAGCCCCAACCTGATTACTTCACTGGCTTCTGCCATGCTTCTGCTAGCCCCTGGGACCCTCTGTTGGCCCACAATATCTGCAACACTGACAGGAAGTTTAAGGTTCCTTCTTTCCTACCAAAGTTTTTTCCCATCATGAGTGTCAAAGGTGGACCAGCCATGGTGGCCAACAGTTACATCTTCTCATGCAATAATGCCAACCAGGGCTTCAAGAGCCGGCACTATACCTGCTAGGACCTCTCCTGCCCAGTGCGGCTTAATACTGAGCGCTGAGACTTGGTACAGACCACCAAGGGTGAACACACTTGTTTGATGCCCAACACAACCATTGTCTGCCTTCTCAAATGATATCTGGTGCAGGTCATGCCCACCTCAAAGGACCTTTCCCCAACCCAGCTGGCTGTGCTTGTGTGCAAGTACCTCTCCCCCACCAACCTCAAGAGGATGCCAACCCACACCCAGTTGGTCAAGTTTGTGAGTGATAGGCGCCAAGCCTCAAACCCCCTGGCCAAGAGCGCCACCACCATTAAAGACCTGGTCCTTTCCAACGCCCTCAAGACAACCGAGGATGGAGAGATGTTCCTGCTCCATGACAATGGGCAGAAAGTGGAGAATAGAATCATTGCCTACGCCACAACTGTCATGAATGACATTTCAATACTTGTATTGAAAACTCAAGAGTTGAGCCTCAGTTCCCAAAAGTTGGATAAAATCCTCCAGGACAGTCCAGGACCCGCCAATCTGTTAAGTCACAGGCTCAAATTGTTGAATCACTCTGCGACTCGCCGGCCTGCTATGGAGAATTCCCTGAATAGTTGCCAGTCTGCCGGCAAATTGGTGCCAATGAAGACCCATACCTGCAAAGAAGATGTAAGCTGGCTAACAGAGGTTGGTGAAGGACTTACTGCCAACCTGCCCAACGCCAATACTGGAGCTTTGAAACCAACATTGGAAAGCCTGGAATCAAACCCTGACCTTCCAAAGACTACTTGAGTCACACAAAGTGGATGAGAGACTGCCCACTTGTTTAATTGCAAACCTGAGTTAACAAGTTACTCCAAGACCTGCCAGTCTCCCAAGGACAATTCCCCAAATAGTCATCAGATTGATGCCAACCTTGAGCCACCAAAGACCCAAACCTATGCAGAGGTTGCAGCTTGCCTAAAGGAGGTTAAAACAAAACCTATTTTTAACTCTGCCAATGACCACCAGCAACTGCCAGCCTTCTGTCCAGAAGGGGTAGTACAATTGAACTACTCAGGTGACATAGTGAACAGTGGCGGCGGAACAAAGCATTGCCATTTCTATTTGCCAGAGCAGGCACAACCTGGATCTGCCGCCTTTGAGACTCCAAGCCAACATCCATGCCCCGCCAGTGCCTTGTCTGCAAACCTGAACCCTGCAGAAATTGAAGAAGCAAAGTCCCATGGCATAAAAACCCAGCAGTATGGTGATGACCACATCGTCATTTTTGATAATAAAGTTTTATAAACCTTTGGTTTGAAAAAATCTTACCCTATCTAGTCTTAGTGATCTTCCATCTTGATTCCAGTCAAGTAGACTACCAGGCCGCTGCCCCCTCCCAAGCCCAATCTGCTGAATTTCCCCAGGCATTATACTGCCCCCGGGAGCCCCCTTTGGACCTGTGCACTTTACTGAATACCCCCCCAGCCCGGCCTATTCAGAGTACGACTTGGAAACCATCCTCATTGCCAACCCTTTGGCAAAGATTAGATGTACCAAATACATAGGACACAAAGGAAAGAGAGTCAAGATACCGCCCTTATTGTTCAAAGACAAGTACAACTACCTACCAGTGTCTTTGTTCTCATGACTCCACCATTAACCCCAAGACCAGAACGCCCACTGAAACCTACCGTCGCAGCCAAGACCACCTCTACCCAACTGTTTGGAGTACTCTACATTACTTTGACAGGATTGGTGGATTCTGTGGTCCCAACTCCGGACCCTGGTCCTTACTCGGGCAATCTGTATCTTATATTATCAAGTTAGCACCCATTCTATGGTGGGCCTTACACGCCAGCTCAGCCGCACCTCACCCCAAGCCGCCCAATGCCTCTACCTATGACTGGCTTCCTGACAACAACCCAAAACCTGGAGCAGCTCAATACTGCTATCACCTGGCTGTGTGATGGCACATTTGTAACCTGCCCAACCATCTTCAAGTAGCTTTGGGTCCTGCATGGGCAGTTCAATGACCAGGATATCCCTCTTGTGTCCTTCCTCCTGCCTGGTACCAAGGCAGAAGTCTACACCAGAGCATTCAAAATTGTCCAGGATGCTTTGAGCTCCCTTTCCACCAACCCTTTCCCCCACCCACCCACCCACGCCACCAGAACAAACCCTTCCTCTGCCAAGAATGATGAGTCCACCTTAGCTGCAGAGCAGCTAGCTCATGCCTGCTCACTTGGGCCAAAAGTGATCATAATGGACTTTGAGCAAGCTCAGTTCAGAGCCTTTAAGGCCACCTTCAATGGAGAAGTACAGGGCTTTTTCTTCCATTTTAGGCAGGCCTTCATCAAGAATCTCAAGAGCAAGAAGAAGCTTTTCAACAAGTATCTTAATGATGGTAAAGGGAAGTGCCGCTTTGCCATCACCCAGTTTGCTGCCTTGGCTTTTGTGTTGTGGTGAAGGGTGCCACTCCTCAGTAGTACCATGTTAGGACTCTTTATTTTTTAAGTAAAATATAAGAGGAACTTCTGCCCTTTTTGTGTTTTACGTCAGAGAGTAACCCTCAAAATCACATAAGGGTATTTCTGATTAGAGACTAATCAACGCACCTGCGGCTAGCCGCAGATGCGCTGGAGAGTGCCCCATTGGAGTGGTTTTTCTATAGGCAATTAGGGACCAATTGGAGCATCTACAGCTAGCTGCAGATGCATTGATTGGCAACCCATTGAAAGAGGTTTTACTATTGGCAATTGATGACCCATTGCTTGTGCCCATTATGTAAATCAGTATATCAACCTTCCGCCCCTCTTTTTGCCAAAGTGTGAACTCCAAAGAGAGTAGTCTGAAACCCTATTATACACTCAATTCCACAAAGACGGCCCTACTATATGCTGTGATCACCTGACTCCAGGTCACATGTCCAAATGTTCATTTCTTGCCCAACCTAACCCATTTCTCTCTGAATATTCCCCAAAATGTTTCAGCTCTCCAAGAATAAGCCCAGTGCCTGACAGTCTAGACCCTAGTCAGGATGAATCACCCTTTCTTTCCCCTCCCCTCCTTCCAAGTATAAAAAGACACTCAAGAGACCCCCAATAAACATAGTTATTTACCATACAAACATAACCAACAACTTTCATTTCTTAGATTACTTGCATAACCCACAAATAGAGGTTCTGTTGAGTAAGAAGATATTAGTCCTGTTGTGTTCTAAGTTGCTGCTCAGCTACACCCAACCTACCTTTAGACCCCTGAGCACCACATGTGTGGTCAGAGCATACTGGGCTTGGCTTTGAGGCCCTCCTGGAGGATGCTTATGTGAAGAAGCACTCCACTATTTTCAAGGGTTACCTTGAGTACTTTGAAAAGCAATGGGTAGGCAAGAAGGTGACTGCCTGGAGAGGAAAGAGCAGGGCCACTCCCCCTTAGATTTGCCAGGCCGCCTGCCTCAAGGGGGGAGATGAAGACCACCTCCAGCCTTGAGGTTTAGCACAAGCACTTGAAGACCAAGTTTGGGTCCAACCCCAAATACAACAAGTTCTTTACCAAGCTACAGGAGGAACAGGCCAGAAATATCTCCAAGTTTTGCAACCTGGCCAACTGGGTGACCCCCAAGAAAAAGAAGATTAAAGAGCAGGAGTACCAGGAGGCAGTGTAAAAGGTGGTGAAGAAGAAGTATAAGGTGGCGGAGATCAAGAAGTACCTAGAAGATGTTGCCACTGCTCTTGCTGGTGGCTTCAATTAGCCCAATAAACTTTGCTTTGCTTTGCCTGTATATTTTTTACTTTTAAATTTTAAATTTTAAGGTTTACTTTATTTTATGGATAGTACTAATCTTTTTAGGTATAAATGGTAAGTTTCAGATACAGTTTCAATGTGGTTTAGTAAGAAAATATCCTATATTTTGTTAATTTATCTTTAAGGCATGAGACCTTTTCAGTTATGCTTATGTAAAGTATAATAAATTAAACATATAATTTTCTATTATTTTGTAGTTGTTATTATACATAAGATATCTTTATTTTTGTCTCAATGGAATTTTATTTTTATGGGAATAAAAAATAATTTTATAATTAAGAGTGTAATTTACATAGTAAATTGAAAAATAGTTGCTTATATCTCCTTATTCTTATTACTCATAGTAACTTTTTATTGCATTTTGAATTTTTTGGGGTCATTTTAGTATAATAAAGTATTTAAAAATAACACTTTTTATATTAAAGATGTTCAAAGTAAAGTGTGCTGTTACTTAAAAAAGTGTTGACATCCAGGAGACAACATTATGTGAAACTGGGTTGTCACTTTACTATAGTGTTGACATTAAAAGTGTTGACATGGCCACTGTCAACATTTTTAGTGTCAGCATGGGCGCTGTTGCCCTTTAAGATGTCTTAATAGAAACTAATATGTAAAAATTAACAATTTAATAATTTTTATTAAGTTTTTTAACTTTGCTGATGTAAATCCCAACTCTATTACAAAAATCTTTTGAGATGGCATTTTCTAGATGATGTATTGCACTAAGGCGCCCCATAACATATATAACAGCACAGTGAAATCTTTGGCTAATGTTGAATTATGGGCATTATCTACTAAATAGAAGCACTAAAAATTTGATGTGATGATCCTTAACCTAAGATATTTTTAACCCAAACCTTATTCAGACCCTGCCACAGTGCCACCCCTGGTGGACTTTTGGCTTCCTGGTTAGTATACTAATTACACTATTCACAAATAAACACTATCTTATTTCTATTAGTTCCCTTTTTATTAGACTGTTGTCTTCCCCAATATAATACTGAACTATAATTGGTTCAGTTGCAACAATATACTTCTTGGAAGTATATAAACCAAAATAAAGGGGGAAGCTAATAAGAGAATGATACTTTATCTGACATAAAACAATAATACTATATAGTAACATCACAAGAAACTTATTTTCCAAGTATTTCAGGGATTTTCTAAGTAGTGTTCATTTTAGGATTCAAAATTTCTGATTCCTTTTTAACATGAGGATGTGGAAATAGTGCCACTTATTATTTGGCAATCAAGTTAATTCACAGGGGAATGATTTCCCAGGAGGGATTAATCAAAGTTGTTGCAACATCATTACCCCAGTAAGAGTCAGCCAAATTAATATCAGAAGAATATAATATTGCTTTATAAACCCTTCACAGAGACCTACTGCTCTAAGAACACCCAGGTTTAAATTTAATGCCAATGGAAGGATAATACCTTGGCTGAGAATTTTAAGCTCTATTTTAATCATTGTACTTTAGGAGAAAGACAAATTCAATAAAAAGCTCTTGATACATTCATCTGGAGCTAGATATTCAGTGAACAAGTTATTGAGTAGATAATCATCTCCAATGCAGTACAAAATCTCTTCATTGAAAGCTATTAACTGAAGCCAAGAGCCCCAAGGCAGTTAGCTCCAGGCTTTAACCCAGCAACACTTTGATGACCAATGCATGACATCATAAATTTCACCAACATATAATTAAATTATTATTTCAGAATTTTTTTGAGCTTTTAAAGCCTGAAATTTTATATTAACCTTTTGCTGGACTTTATAAAGTCTTTATCTTTAAATAACTCCTATTAAAAGGTCATCATTGTGGACTATCAAGGTAAGAATGTGTTGAAGAAATTTTTATTTAGTAAAGCCTTTAATATTTTTATATTTATACAGTGCTTGTTGTGCTGACACTGTCATTGAAACCTATTTTATTTTTTATTTTAACAATTCATTCTACAAATATGCTTAAGACTTGTACAGTAGTTCTTAAAGCTCTGTTGCTAAGCAAAAAACTCATCTGTAAGCATAAACAGCTGAAATTTAGGTGAGAACATATGAGGTTTAAAGAAAACCTCAAAAAAAACACAATAGAAGTGAACCCAATCTATTGATAAATGACATATATTATTTGATTTCAGTTTTTTTGCATCCTAGTTGATTTCATTTAGATCTCAAACGTTTTCACCTAAATCTCAATTGTTTTTGTTTACAGAAGAGTTTTTTCTTAGCGCCAGAGCTTTAAAAACTAAAGTAGTGTTTTTTTTTTAAAAAAATAGTTGATAATATGGTATTTTAGCAGAGTTGTAGAAAATTAAAAATAATTTAAACTAGCTAAAGGCTTTATTTTAGAATATATGATTATAAAGTATTTGATGTGGCATTCAGTAGTAGATATACATCCTACTATATGTGGAACTGCTCTAGTAAAATTAGCTGATATCCATATATGTGACTAGCTAGCCATTAGATTTCAGCTACAAAACTCAGTCTGATATGCCAAAGCTATAGGTCCTGGGCAGATCAAACCAAGTTGTGGGTTAACTTTTGTGACTTGAAACTTTTGCAAGGGAGCTATTCTGCAGGTTTGACAAGTAAAAAAGATATTTTATAGTTTTCAGATTCATTGCGCCTCTTATTTTACTTTGTTCTTCACTATATTGTTCTTTAATCTTTTCTCTATATGAGAGGTTTATTTAAGCTGATAACTTTACATTATAAGCTCTAAATTGAGTGAATCTTTTTAGGGTGAAGTTAAAACACATATCTTTCACCCCATATTATATCCTTATAGCTTAAATCTACCTTTTCAAGCCTTTTTATCCTCTTTCTTCATTATATAAGCTACTTTTTAGAGCCAGTGATATCTGATCCAGGTTTATTTCTAAAGTGTTATTAACAAAACTTACTTTTCAGCACTTATTTTCTAAAATTTAGGGAACTCATAGCCTAATATTAAGTTTTGGGTGCACTTGAGCATATCAAGAAACATATTTTGCCTTAACCCCCTTTTGTTGCTTTTGTATATTTTAATAGGGAAAACAATGTATTGCTGTAAAAACTATGCTGTATTAGCAGAATTATAAGGGGAACTGTTTAGAAACTAGATGATGTCTTTATTGCTTTATGGGATATTATATAGTCTAAGTGAATCTTTTAGGAGAAACAAGATTACTGCTTGTGGTACTCTTACTACGGTGATGGGGGATAGTCAAAGGGTCAGTTAGCGGCCTTAGTACTTTAAAAGTTGGAAACCAGACAGGTAGTTGGTTGTACAAAAGCGTTTGAACCTTGGAATGACAAAGGGTTTAGAGTAGCAGTGACAGCAACTACTTGAAAGCAAATCCTCAACAAGTGACTTAGAGTCAAACTTCAGTTGGCAATTTAGTTGGTATGAGGAGACTGGCCTTTGTGGTCCTTAATTATACACTCAAAGAATTTATCAATGATATAGCTAAAAATAAGGGGGGGGTAATGTATATATATTTATTTAAGAAGAAGAGAAGGAGTTTAAATACTACAACTCACTTGATAGCTCAAGGTGAGTTAGTCATTGTGTGGGGGTTAAAAGAGGGGGAAATGAATATGAATGGGGTAGATCAGCCCAACAATCAGATGAAGGTGGAACAGCCTCAGTGGCACAAGGGGTTGGATAAGGCTGAAGATTGGTGTGGTCAATCTGTAACAACAGTCAGTGAAAGAATTGGTTAAAGAACTTAAATGGGGATTGGTGTAAGTCTCAATCCAGAATCAAGTTGTTGGTTCAGAAAATCTGAAAGCTAATTGATGCAATGTACATCCAGAATGATGACCCCATAGAGAAGACAATCTGGATCCCATTCAGTCAGGAAGCTCTTAACAACAATCGGGATTCCAGCGACCAACTGGTGAAGAGTTTCACCACACATCCCCCCAGATGAATAGACTATAAATATGGAACATTATAGAACTAATCAGCAAGAAGATGGAAGAAATCAAGAAGCTTGTAGCAGAACTAGTTGCCAAACAGTCAACTGTCATTGAAGAGAATGAATCAATCACAAAAGGGTTGATTTAGGTATCTGGTTTACTAGACAACTACGCCAAGGAGATGGAGGAGTTAGAACATTTTCAACAACAAATCACATCCATTGCTAGTGGCAGCCAACAGACTTGGTCAATAAGTACTTCAAGTAACTACCAGAAGGTGATTGATGTTGATGAGCAGCAGAGAACCTCAGAACAGACCAGAAAGAAACCTTGGGTTGTGTCACAAAAACCAGTTGCGTCTACTACAAGGAAAGAAAAGCCTACCAATCAACAGAATCCTACCAAAGAGATGAGAAATGACATCCAGAAAAAAGTATTAGCTTTCAAAAAGCTGGTCAATACAAGAACGTCTAAGAAACGTACAGAGGCCTTGAATCCAAGCACTATGAAACTTATCCCTGAGGTAACAACAAGAACTGCTAAACTATTAACCATATTTAGGACACCAACATGGGTTATGCAGTGCCTATAAATTTTGATAGTAACATCCTTTGGTTGGGATCCTCCTGGAGAGAACTTCATGAGGCGTTCAAGGTGGACTTCCCAGATGGTAAGACACCAATTCCTCTTCTTTGTTGTATGGAGAACACATCCTTATTGGCAGAACAACAATTGTATGCGGTAGAATTAGACTGGTTTCTTTGAGAGGCAATTGATGTGGACCTTAGCCAGGAGAGACAAGAGAAAGTCTTGGCAATCTGTTGTCCTGTGGCTCTTAGTTGGACTATGCCTGGAGAATATCATATGGCACTACAAGCAATATCTCTTTAGAATAGAGTAGGGAAGTGTTGTCCTGCAGAGTACTGGGAATTATTCTTCATCACCATGTCTCAGGAGGATAAATTTACCTACGGCCAATTGATGGGTTTTTTATATCTTCTCACTCTAGAGATTCTGTTTAAAGTAACCCATGGGAAGGACGTGCCGGCTGAAGAGATCCCCAAAATAATCAAGGAACAACTTGCTGGCTTCTTGAATAGCTGGTTGTCTAATGGATCTCAGTTGGAGTTTCTGGCCAGCCTTGGTCTTCTGGTGTTTGGTCTTTTTGGCTCCAATTTTGGCGTAGCACAATTAGACCAAGTCAAATTCCAAGACTTCATGAATTTCTGTAAGGTTGGCTCCAGTAAGCCCTTGGAGATTGATATTGTTGGTAAGGCTGTGTCAATCATGCATCATCTTTGTGAGGTGCTCTATACCCTTGCATTTGTTGTTTCCCTTAAATAAGCAGGGTAGCAAATAAAGGTCCTTTTCTTCTTTCAAATTTTCTTCTTATATTTTTCTTTGGGGCATCCTTATAATAAAGTTAAGGGTATGGTATAGAATAGAAAATAGAGGTAATAGAAAATAGATAAGGAAAGGGCAAACCCTAAACCTTAGCTAGAGGTTCAGTCAGTTGGTAAGAGTTGGCTGGACATTCCTTCAAGAACTTAGCATGGACACAATTGATGAGTTGTCCTGAAGTTAAATCCTTAAGGTTGTAGACGTCATAGCCTACTTTGGCAATAACTTCACAGGGGTCAGTCCATAAGCTGTCTAGCTTATTTTGTGGCTTGTGAAGTTGTTGTTGGTACATCAGAACTCAGTCACCTACTTGGAAGGTTGGAAGTGCGGGTAGGTTCACCTGGTTGCGTGAGTAGCTTTTGACTCAATATTCCTTTAGACTGTTGAACGCTTGAGATTGAGTCTTCATTATTTGATTGGTCAAAAGGTTCAGTTGTTGGGAGTATGTAGATTCACTACAGTTGGCGTTCAATGGTATCAAGTGCATAGGGAGTCCAGGTTGTTGGCCATATAGCATTTTGAATGGGCCTATGCCAGTTCTAGAGTGTACAGTGAATTGGTATGCCATGACAGCTGCACCTAGATGTATGCCCCATTAAGAAGCCCAATCATGTGCTAGTTTCTTCAGTATCCTAACTAATGTTCCATTAACTCTTTCAACGGCTCTGTTTGTCTTGGGTTGGTAGGGCGCTGAAGAGGTACTCTGGATTCCCATCAGATCATGTAACCATAGCAGTATAGCCTTGACAAAGTTAGTTCCATTGTTGGTTAAGATTGTAGCAGGACAACCATGTCATGCAATGATCTCTTGGAGTACAAACTTAGCGGTCTGTAAAGAATTGGCAGAGGCGACAGGTTGGACTTCAACCCACTTAGTTAAGTGATCTATGGCAACTATGATGTACTTCAGTTTTCCTGGACCAGCGCTAGGAAGTGGTCCAACAACATCAATTGAAACTGTCTGGAAAGCGTATCCAGGCAGAATGAATTGATAGGAGTGTTGGCTGGGTTTTTCTCTAAACCTAGCACACTGGAGACATTTGTCAACGTATTCTGCAATGGCAGTGGTCATGTTTTCCCAATAAACGTAGTCTGGTATTGTTTTCATCATTTTTTGTATCCCAGCGTGGCCTAATTGTTGGTGAAATTCATCCAGACAAGCAAGTTGTTTGGAAGGACAAATATAAGGGAGAGTAGTACCCTTATATATCTTGAAGAGTTTACCGTCCTTTATGAATGTGTGTTGACTTAGTTGTTGAAGCATCCTTTTTACTTTCTCATCTAGGGAACACCATTGGTCTGGTTGACTGATCAATTCATAAAGACTATCAAGGTCCTCTCCTAATGCAGCAACAATTGGTAATTGGGATAAGGCATCAGCATTTCCATGTTTGATTCCTGGATGATGAACAATGTTGAAGTCAAAGTTTTGTAGTTTGGCAGCCCATCTTGCTAGTCTGCCTTCTGGGTCTTTCATCTTTATTAGCCATACTAGACTCAAATTTTTGGTGACTACCGTAAAGTGTGTTCCATGAACATAAGTTTGACACTATTTGGTAGCATACAGAACAGCTAGGCATTCACGTTCAGTAGTGCTATAGTTTTTTTCATGCTTTTTAAGAGTTCTTGAAAAGTAAGCAACTGGATGTTCCTTGCCCTTGTTGTTGTTCTGAGACAAAACAGCACCAATTGCAACACTGGAAGCGTCAGTGTGCAAAGCAAAAGGCTTGGAATAATCTGGGTACGCTAACAAAGGATTAGTTGTCAAAACGTCTTTCAAGGATTGAAATGCTTCTTCACATTCTTTGGTCCAATTGAAATTGGTGGAAGTCTTCAACAGATGAAAGAGTGGTTGGGCTATTTTAGCAAAGTTGGGAATGAATTGGCAATAGTAACCTGTCATGCCTAGGATTACTTGAACTCCTTTCATGTCTGTGGGGGAAGCTATCTGGGCTATGGCTGACGTCTTGGCTAGGATTGATCTGATTCCTTTGCTGGAGATGACATGACCCAAAATTCCAAATGTTTCTTAAAGAAAGAGCACTTAGAAGGTTTGAGCTTCAACCCTTTCTTCTGAAGCCTTATGAAGACTTCCTTTAAGTGGCTAATATGTTCATCAAATGTCTTGGAGAAAAAATTTATGTTGTCCAAGTAGATGAGAACACAACTTAGTTTAAGGTCAGCAAATGTACTATCCATGAGTTGTTGAAAGATAGCTGGTGTGTTTGCTAGTCCTTGGGGGCATTCTAGTTGGTTGATACAATCCTGCTGCTGTGATTAGGGCGCATTTCTCTTGATCCTCTTCAGCCATTGGTACTTGCCAGTAACCAGCAACCAAGTCCATTGCCAAGAAGAAATGTGCTCTGCCTAGTCGGTCAAGTGTTTTGTCAATACATGGCAGAGGATATTTGTCTTTCTTGGTTATCTGATTCAACTGTTGGTAATCAATGACGACTCAATTTGTGCCATATTTCTTCTTAACTAGCAGAAGATTGGAATCTCAGGGACTACTTGATGGTTTCAGAAGACCAGCACTTAACAGTTGGTGAACTTCTTCACCAATTATTGCATTGTCCTTAGGTGATTGACAATATGACCTTTGGTAGATAGGGGCTGAATCACCAACATTGATTTTGTGCTCAACTCCTTTTGCACAACCTAAGTCAAAATTAGATGTTGCAAACATGACTTTGAACTCATCTAAAAGTTTTTCAAAATTGGACATCCCCCTCTCAGAAAGACCAGACATCTCTTTACGTGGAATGACAGCTAGTACTGAGTGGGAATGAGTCAGAGGCATCTTTGAAATCCCTAATTCTGATAGGTTTCCTACGTAGTAGACAGAATCAATGTCTGTTGTTGGCTTGATTTTAACGTATGCAATTGGTTGATGTCTTTGGACAACAATCTTCTTTGGTGACAAGTTTGTCAATAATACCTTAAGCTCAGAGGGTTTGGCTTCATCACAAAATCCAGGGGCGGCAATTGGTTTGGACAACGACGGGTGAGGAAGACTGAACACATTTAGAGACATTCCAGGAGGAACATTGAACAGAATGCCTGTGCTAATGACCACCTGCATGAAGGGTTCTATCATCATAGAATGATTAGCCTTTAATTTGATGCCTGTTGCTGAGTTAGCATGGGACTGAAGAGTCTTGGTATGCAGGTTTGCAAGGCGATAAGGAATTCCCATGATACCATGTGGATACTTGATTAGAGTATGGTGACAGTCAGCTTTTCCTTGGGAAACCATATACGAAGTTTGGTTGTTGTTAAACAATAATGAGATAGAATATCCCATAAGGGTTATTGTTCCAGTACCCATGGCTATTATGGCATCATATCTTCTTAGCAGGTTGGTACCTATTAGCATATCATAACTGGAGGATTGTAGCACAACAGCACTTGTTGTTAGGACTAGCTCTCCAAAGATTAATGGAATACTACTGTAGGCACCTGCAGCAATAGTCTGTTGATCTCCTGTGGTAGAAAAGCTTTCAACATAGGCCAAATCTGGTTTAAATTGAAGCTTAGATACAAGTTGGGAGGAGACTATTGTTGTTGGTGCTCCTGTGTTGACCACAGCGCAAATTGGAGTATCAAAGACTTTGAGTTGGACCCATGTACATGTTTTGGAAGGATTGATTGTATTATTTGTGATATTACATATAGGGTTGTTCCTTAGATGCTCGTGTAGAGCATCCAAGCAATCCTTAAACATAGGTAGAACTCTCAGGAAGGTCTTCATTGGAATTGGAAGGGACACATTAACAAAAGAATTGTCGGGATACGGAGGAACATCTTCATAATTGCTATCAGAGTCGGTCAAGGGCAGGTCTGGCACAGGCTGGGACAGGTAGGGACACAAGGTTGGATCTGTGATACTAGAGTTAAGAGATTCCATTAAGGCATGTCTCTTCTCTAGTTGTTGAGCCCGTACTGATTTCTTACTGATTGGGTTTGATAGCACAGCAAAAATACCGGCTAGATTGTCAGGGGGAGGTTTAGGTAGAGGTGATGGGGACTCCCTGAGTCCATCACCTATTCATTTTTTGACTCCTCATTGGAAGAAAAGTAGTCTTCTACGTGGACTGTGTCCTCAGTAGAAACTACATGAACTCCAGGTTGGCCCTGGGTTCTGTTTCTAAACATCTCCTGGACTTTCTTGTATACAGCAAAGTCAGGGCAATCCTTCTGCATATGTGTTTTCTCCTTACAAATTCTGCAGCCGGTGTAGTTGGGTCACATATGATATGGAGGTGACTGGGCATTAGAATTGCTTGGGTACAACAACAAATGTTGGTAGACAGGAGTAGGAGTTGGTTTGGGGGTGGCATAGACCCTTTGGTTGGTATGTTTTAGGCGATCTAACTGAGTTTTGAGCTGTCCTAAGGTAAAGACTTTCTCTACAATTGAAGTGATATTGTGTAGACCATTTATCTGGCCAGAAAACTTGAGCCAGAGATCCTTGTATGGCAACAAGGCATGTTGGAGGGCACAGTGACAGTTGTTGGGACTGATGAGATTCTTCATCTGTAACCAACTCACCATGGATCAAAATTCTCGAGGGAAATCTTCAAAGTTCTTAATCTTTAGAACTAAAAAGTTATCCCTGTCAATTTTATCTCTTGCTTCAGAATCAAAGATTTTAAGGAGAGCTTTTCTCACATCCTTATATTTGTAATTTCTGGGTAGATGTTGAGAGATGTCTGCTGATACTGCTTTGTCCAGCATGCAAATACAGGCTAGACCCATCTCTCTAGATCCTAATCCTTTGTTGGCTTTCTCAAATGTGTCCAGCCACATATGGATATCAATGTGACTGTTCATTGAGAACTTAGTCTTGAAGAGGCTATTTGGCTTAGTTCTGCTTGAACTAGAGCCATGATGCACTCCTTTCTGGTACATCAAGGAGGAGATGGTAGACTCATCCTCAGAACCAGAATCTGAACTAGAGCTACTACTATCAGAGTAGTTGGGTTGGTGGCATCTGCGGCGGGGCTGGCGTCGGTGGCTCTCTGGACTTCTCTGGCGGTGGAGGCAATGGCTTCTTGGACCTGAACTCCCAATTGGCATAGCATTTTCTCCTGTTGCTATGTCAGGAGGGGTGTACTGAGGAGGGCAAACAGGGTCAGGTTGGTCATGGTGGAGAATATTACCAATAATGGTGGGATTGTGTGTGGTAGGGTCCCCAATGGCTAATTGGTTGAAGCGTTCTTCTAGAGTAGTTGTGGCCACCCTTAATTCTTTGACCACTTGTCCCTGATGGTTCATTAGAGTAGTGGTGCCATCCAATTGAGCTGTAGACCCACCTACTTGCTCTGTTAAGTCCTGGTTGGCTGTGTGCTTGACGTACACCTTGGTTACAGGAAGTGAGCTGTTCCACTACTGCGGCGGTGATAGTAGCTAGGACTTCTATACATTTTTGTTGTACTTCTTTGATGTGAATGCAATTTTCATTGAATTGTCTGGTGACTTCAGCATCCACATGGCTGATTGCCGTGTTTTGCTGTTGTTGGACAGCATTTTGCGCGGTAGTTGCCCAAAACAGACAACTCATATGTTTCATCAATCCTTGTATGTGACAATGGTGGTCAGTAAGGGCCATCCCTTGAGCTTCAAGATGCACAACAGATGACTCTAAGTTGGCGGCCAAGGCAACAGTTAAGTTGCAAAGAGGGGTGAACTGAGTATTCACAAAGGTGTTTGACTCTTGAGTGATCCCTTCTAGATGGACGGCAGTGGCTCAGGCACAGGCATCAGACTCTTCCAATTGATGGTTGGTGATGTTATTACATTCACCTTGTTGCTCAAAGCTGACAGCAGCCAACTGTCGGAGGTCTTCATGTTGATTGTTGAGCTCCTGAAGGCTGGTATTGACTTGATTAAGTCTGTTCACTGTGTCCATTAGTTTGGGATGACCAACCCTTGTGGTGTAAGTGGTCAATCTGTCCAAACTGTCAATAGTTGATTGAGGAAGAGCTCCATTATTGCGCTCAATCATTTGTTCAATTTCTTGTAAGTCTCGCTCCGTGTTGGTAGTCTCTGCTGAAGTATCTAGCAGGAGATATGGGTCGGTGTTGGCTTGGCCAATGGAAGGAGCAACTGGAAACAACTGTAGACTGGGACTGTTGGAGACGGGATAGATGGGTGCCTAAGGCCAACAATCAAGAGTTTGACCAAATCCTGAGGAAGAGAAGTTGAAAGTCTCAAAGGTTGGTACTGATTGTCTTGTAGGTCGGCTGTGAGGTTCCCAAAGTCCCAAGGGAGGAATTGGAGTTAGTTGAATTGTTGGAATTTCTATAGAGCAAAGTTGCTCTACTGGGCTTGGCCAATTGTTGGGATTGTTCAGCACTTGGCTAGGGGTGCTAGTCTGTTGGTTTGCACAATTAGCTGTGGTGCAATTCCCAAGAGGAGATTGATTGGATCTAGTGGGATTGTCGGCAGCAGTAGATGAGGGTTGGGAGGTATTCCTTCCAGTCAACAACTGAGCTACCCTTTGAGGGTGGATGCTACTGGTTGAACCCACATTAGAGGTGTTTGTTTGAGATGGTGCTGATAACGCCAAAGTCACAGGTTTGACCCCTGTAGTGAGCACCAAGATGTGGTACTCTTACTACGGTGATGGGGGATAGTCAAAGGGTCAGTTGGCAGCCTTAGTACTTTACGAGTCAGAAACCAGATAGGTAGTTGGTCGTACAAAAGCGTTTGAACCTGGGAACAACAAAGGGTTTGGAGTAGCAGCAACAGCAACTACTCAAAAGCAAATCCTCAAAAAGTGACTTAGAGTCAAACTTCAGTTGGCAATTTAGTGGGTATGAGGAGACTGGCCTTTGTGGTCCTTAATTATACACTCAAAGAAGTTATCAATGGTGTAGCTAAAAATAAGGGGGTAACATATATATATATTTATTTAAGAAGAAGAGAAGGAGTTTAAATACTACAACTCACTTGATAGCTCAAGGTGAGTTAGTCATTGCGTGGGGGTTAAAAGAGGGGGAAATGAATATGAACGGGGTAGATCAGCCCAACAATCAGATGAAGGTGGAACAGCCCCAGTGGTACAAGGGTTGGATAAGGCTGAAGATTGGTGTGGTCAATCTGTAACGACAGTCGGTGAAAGAATCGGTTAAAGAACTTAACTGGGGATCAGTGTAAGTCTCAATCCGGAATCAAGTTGTTGGTTCAGACAATCTGGAAGCTAATTGATGCAATGTACATCCGGAATGATGACCCCATAGAGAAGACAATCTGGATCCCATTCAGTCAGGAAGCTCTCAATGACAATTGGGATTCCAGCAACTGACTGGTGAAGAGTTTCACCACACTACTCATCAATCAATTGGATGGGCAGGGGTGGATTGATTCAGCTAATGACTTAACACTAAATTGAGTGCACCCTTGAGTTTTGGGTTACGGTTGGTTTGAGTTTCCTTATTTGGCAAATCAATTTGACTTCTGCTCTTGGCTACGGGTACCAGCATAGCCAGTTTGAGGGCCAAGGGGTCTTTTGTGTGAAGCCTTGTCGGGGTTGGCCCGTAGTTTTGATATTGTTACTGTTTTCTAAACAGAATTAATTTATTCATAACAGCTTGTTATCTATTGTATTTAAGAATAGAGATATGAGTTATTAAGTGGTTAGATGATTTTTCAATGTAATTAGGGTGTCCTATAAGTCTTATGTAGTGAGATAGTGAAAAGAGAAGTATATATGCTAATGGTTGGAAGATGTGAATGAATTTGTGCAGTTGGAATTTAAAGGTGTGCTTAAAAGTCACCACTAGTGCCTAGAGGAAGATATTTAAAAATATAACCAGTGGATAATTAAAATCGATCGAAAATATTTTATCAACCGTTACTTTGGGGAGGATGATAGGCAAAATATTTTTTCTATGAGAGGCAGAAGAAACGTCCAAAGTTGGTTTCAGAGCTCCATCCCAGCAATAGCCCAGAGAGACGGCGAGAGAATTCTAGACGGCCCGTCCAACCGGGTCGAGAGACGTAGTAATATTCACTGGACCACTCAGATATATCATAGCTGATACAGTATCTGGACGTTGTGCAGCAGTACGCCTCTCCCTCACATGACCCTTGGCAAACATCATTATCAACGAACTTGGCTTTAAACCCTGATACTGTCCGGGAAGTGTAGTTCTTAGTCAGAATGATCTCTAGACAGGCCTGGGCTGGCATGAGAATCATAAAGGGGATACCTATTTGCATTTTCATGATTCACTTGAAGCCTGCCGTTTAAATAATAAAACGATACTTGTTTGTCCCTGGCTGATATATCAAACCAAGACAGAATGAACAATCTATCCAAACAGGAGAGTTGCGAGGATTAAGTTACTCTTAATGTTTCTCATACCAAAAAATACAATCTAGCTGCATTTTTTAATTAAAAAAACATTAAAAAAACAACATTAATTTAATTATAAAGTAATTATATTTTTATGCTAGTAAACTAATAAAATCAACAACTAGATAAAATCTCAAATCAGTATGTTTTTCCAAGAAATTATAGAAGTACGTCATCAAATAGCATTTGCAATTCTGCAAATATTTCATATTAAAAGAGAAAGTGTTAAGAAAAGCAACTCCTTAGTTACAAACATAAAAACTGTTCCTGTTAAGCGCAACTTGATTAGCATTTTAATACATCCATCATACTTAATATATCATTTACTTCCATAGTTTGATATTAAATCTTGTCTCAACTCAAAACAAAATTTGGAATTTCAAGTTGCATAATAATTTGGTCTATTTTATATTACACATTTTAGCTTGGCTCCCATTGGCTGCAGATCATGAACAAAAGATGAACCCAAAAGATTCTAGAAAGAGCAATTTTCGAAAGAACTGGTGGCACCATTCTGATATTTAAAGCTGGGATATTCTAAAACCTCTCTTCCCAAAAAAGTTGGGGCACGAAGATTTTAGAAGATTAGTTTCTACCAGATAACCTTATCCAAACAAATAAAATTATACTGATTTTTATCAAAATAAATTATTTTTATTATTTAAAAGTTATATCGAATTAATGATAAAGAAGAGCGAATTGTGACTCATTATTTTAAACAAATTGTATCCTTTTCAACTTTTAAAGATATATAGTTTAAAGCTATGCTTATTTATTGGGAATGATAAGCAAAAAGTATTAAATATGAAGTCCATAATATAACCAAATTAACTTTGCTATCTATCATTTATTTTAATGAAAGGCAAAAGTTTCATATGGGAGGAAACCATATTTATTAAAAATGAGTACGTTGGTGTATTTTATTTGTATTATTGAAAATAGTTAGTGGAAAAATGATTACCCGAAAATTGGTTTTCCATAAAATTATACTTTATATAGCTCAACTCTCTTCTTGAGAATAAAATATGTCATGCTTAATATTCTTTAAAGAAGATGTGATATATACAGCCATGTCATAACATAAATAGATCTACTGTATCAAAATCCTCTGTCGCAATATTGGCCATTTTAAATCTAGTGCCTCAAATTTAAAAAGGTTCCAAATTTATTTATTTACAATCAGTGATAATAATATGACTCTCTTATAAATTAAATAGCTTAAAATTTGGCTTTAGATGAAGTGATCCATAGCAGCTTTACTACACTGTGATATTTACAAGCAACATGCTGTATTTATAACCTAGCTCCTATATCCACAGAAGCTAGAATATATTCCAAAATAAAGCCGAAACCAACTTTAATAACTTTAATAATTGGATTATTTTATAAAAAATACTAGAAATTAAAAGCTAGTAATATCCCTTGCTTGATTATATTTAATTAAAATAGCTACACTAAACCTTTATAATAAATCAATTTTAGAAAGTTATATCAGTGATGCAATATCAATGAGCTGCATACACATTTTAGCTATCATAACAATATCTCATAAACTTTTTTATCATCCAAATCTAAAATGATTTAATAATCACATCTACAGCTTATAAAAAATTGGGGACAGGAAGATATTAGGTCACTTTTTGTTCCGCCGACCAATTTTCCGTCATTTTGACGGAAGATTGGTTACAAAACTCATTTTTAAATAATTTTCTGGTTTCTTTTTTTGAGTAGCTTAGTTTTAATACTGCTTAACTTTAGCTAAACCCCATCATTTTAAATTCTACAGGCCGTTTTCCGTCATCTGGCTAAATTTTAGGTTTTTACTTTATTTTTATATATTAAAATGAAAGGAAATTCAAAAACAAAAATGGGTTTAATACCAATTAAAACAGACATCTTTTCTGTTAAACCTAAAAAAACGAACTGACATCAAATCCACATAATAAAAATACAAATCCTTAAACTATTATTTAAAAATTTAAAATTTATTTAAAATTCAATTAGAGAAAAAAATATTTTTGCAAAAAATATAATAAATTATGACTTACCTTATTACATTATTACAGTATTATCTTGATATTACTTTAAATTCAGAACCTAAAGGCAAAAATGAGGTATTGTCAAATCCTTGGTCCAAATTTTGAATCTCATTTGCAGTTTGGCATTTTAATTAAATTTTAATTTTTGAAATTTTATTTGGATATTTCAAATTGTGGATCTCATAGACACTTTGCAAATTTCAAGTCAAGCTGCATGTTTCAAGTGGACAAAATGAATTAACTGGAATCAAATTTGAAGTGGGCAAATAAATCAATCATTCTTATAAAGTTTACTATGTTTTTTGAAATTGTAGGATTGTCAAATTCAAGAACCAAATTTCAATCACAAATTAATTCTACTAGTAAACTCAAATAAAGATTGTGAGAACTGAAATCAACTATGAATATATGTTAAGTAAACTAGGGAACACTAACCTTGTAGTGTTCCAGCTCATCAGTCACAATAACATGTCCTGGGTCAAAGCCAGGTGCCAACTGGAAGGGGTTGTCATTTTCCAGATGGGGCAACTTCTTGGGTTGAGGCTTGCACCTGGTTTGCATGGCAGCAAATTCCTCAAGTACTTTTCCTATGACCATGCAAGCATCTCCACCAAATACCTTGACCTCTGCTAGAGCTAGACCATCTTAGGGTTGATATTGATCCTTGAAAAGTCTCTTGAATTCATATCCTATGAACTCCTTACCTCTTGTGGTCATATCCAAGTTTCTGGTCAATCTTTCTCACTCCTTGTCTGATGTTTTGCTGGTTGCAAACCTCTGGCAGTCCTGTCAATAGGCATCTTCTTCCCCTAAGCTAGGATAGAAAAGGTTATGTAATTACTCATTGAGAACTATGCACATCCAGGGATAATTAATGGGGGTTGAGAGTGGCGTTTATTGAGTTCAGAAGAAAGATCCCCTTAGAAACTTTCTGTCAGATAGCCTGTTTTAGGAAGTATAAAATTTGGTTTGCCAAGTCTGAAGTCCTTGTTTTTTCCTCTTGGACTCCTTGTACTAGGTCTTAGGCTCCTTGTTCTTTATCTGGTGGTCATGCTCCACTTATTGAAGTCCTTGTGCTGGGTTTTGTGTCTTGCTTCCTGGCCTGTTAACCCTTTTGCTTCTTTGTTCTTGGTTCTGTACTCCTTCATGGTGATCCTGGGCTCCTGTGTCTTGGGCTCCTTTTCCTGGTATTACAACATCATCAATTACTCCCTCTCAGGAAACTAATTACCCAAGTGACTTGCTGAATGATTCTCTGACTAATAATTAAGTTGGTGGCATTGTTATCATTTAGCCATCTATTACAGGGATCAAAAATTTTGAGTCCTAAGCAGAACACAACTTGGACAAACCTTGTGAATTAAGAGAAACAATTACTTTACAGCCCCCATGACTACCATGACATACATGGACAGTATGTGGCTTCTCAGGATACTATATAATACCCTATATTAATATCAAATAAAGTATCATTCTCTTCTTAATTTTCCTCTTTATCTTGTTTTATATACTTTCCAGAAGTATATACACAACACTTACTTATATCTTTTGAAATCTACTATGTCCCCCTTGTTTCAGACTGTTTCCTCTTAAATAACTCCTTGTTTCCTATGTTTTCCCTGTGTGACTTCCTGTTTTTCAAAGCTTAAACTATCCAGGTTTTTCTGCTCTATAATAAATTAAACTTACTTATCCCAGTCAATCAAAGATGACTTTTCCTTGTCAATCCCCTTATTTTTTAGACTTTCCCCCTTCAGTTTAACCAGTTGAAACATTGATTAAACAAGCTTTGACCTGCAGCCAATCAGGCGTCTGGATTGACCTATTTTGCCAAAATGTTTCCCCAGATGACTCACTCCTAATCCTGGTTTGAACCTGTTATTCTCTTGCTCCAGAAAAACCATGGCTCCGTGTTTCAAACATTTTCCCTGTAATCCCTGTCACGTTTTTCCAGGTGTTTCAAGCGTTTTCACCTATGTTTTACTTAATGGTTTTTTTACCTGAATTTCTTCAATGTTTCTCTGTGTTTTCCCATATTCCCCCCTTAGAAACCCCCAAAACTGTATGTTGCTTGCTTCACACTCCCTTTAATGCCTCAGTAAAATCCCAGCCTTGGTCTCTAAAGTTTCCCTGTGCTGTTCCACTTATTTCACTTTCTTTTCACTTTAATTAGTTCCATAATAAATTCTTTATGATTTTTCCTTATTTCTTTTGCTTCTTTTTCTTATTCTTTTATTTCTTTTATTATTTCCCTTAATTCATCTATTTAATTTAATTATTTTATATCTTTAAATCTTTTTCCCTGTTTCTTATTTCTCCTTATTTTCTGTTCTTTATTTTCTTATTCTTTCTGTTTCCAACATCCTCTGTTAGCCTTTACCTAATTCTTCTGCTCCTTCTGGTTGCTGCTCACCACTATTATATTTCCTATTTTCCATTAGTCTCAATCAGTCAACACCTCAGACTCAGACAGTATGTCTCCACAAGTGAATTGACTTAGGCTTGACCCCCATCAGTGACCTACACTTTTGTACATCAGAAACAGACAATTCTCTTTTCTTGACTCTGTTTTTACTCACTCAAGTTGTTATTTTGAGCTTTCAGGTGCAAAGTAACTAACTTCACTTCCCAGAAACCTCTAAATCATCAATTTCTACAGCTGTTTCTCTGGACAGCCGCCTTGATAATGGTTCTGGTCATAAATATGCTTGTATAGCAACTTCAAGACCTCCTCAAATCTACAAGGAAGACATAGAAAGAGAAAATTTACTCCCAGCCTAGGTAAAGTTGTACAACTGTACACCCCCTGAAGTTGGTCCTAGGATCTCATAATTCCTTCAGTGAATCTTTTTTCAGCTAGCCAAGGACCTCTTACTATTGCACTGCATGAATCAAAGGCTACCTTGCTCCTTTTTCCTGTTTAGACCTCCTATCTCTCTTGTCCCCAACCCACACACATCAATAAACTAACCAACATTTAACTGTTTATAGGTATTTAATCTTTATTGTAGAAAAATCAGCCCTCACCTGCAACCATATGGATTGTCACAAACCCAAATTGAGAAGCTCACTATGACTAAAATTGAATAAAAAATTCACTCTCAATAACCATGTTTAGACAAAAGAATAAACTAAATGTAAAATTGTCTAAACCTGTAAATAATACAATACCACACACTTCAAATCAGAAAATAGAAATTCTGTTACTATTCAAGGCTAAATCTAGAGAAAACAACAACCCAAAAATAAACTAAAAAACTAAATAAAACATATTCAATCTAATATTTTTTATTTTTATGGACATACTATACCATTCCCAACCAGCTTCTGCAACAGGCTGTGGGTTGCCTGTCCAAGAGAACGCCCCAGATGGTTCAATAATAGACCTAGAACACAACTTAAGGGGATTAATGCCAATACACAGGCCTCCCAAGGCATCAGCGCCAGCCAATCACCTCCCGCATCACAAGCCAGTTAAAGTAGCTTGAATACCAGACAGAAGCCACTCTCAAGGCCTGCCATCAAAGTCTCCCATATCAAGGTCATTGGGAACAATGAGGTTACATCCACCTCCACCATATACCCAGTTGTAACATGTCCTTGCACCCTGGATCCCAGAGTTGCCACTTCTTGCCCCTGCATTTTTGACACCTCATATGAGCCATTGGCCACAACTGAGGAGCCATCTGCACCTGTTGTGTATTTAACAATTGATGGTGCCCCTGCAGGCAATAATAATCCCACCTTCTAAAAGAAAGTCACCATCCCATGTGTTGAGCTTGATAGCCTGGATGCTGCAGTACCCACCAAGGGCTGGCGTCAGTTGACGGATAGTGAGTGTGAAGCTCTCCTCAACTGCTTGAATGGGGGAATGGAAGTTTGGGATATTGCATCCCAATTTGATGCCATAGCCAGATATGTTGGCAACCTCAACACCAAATACAGTGACACTGGTTGAATAGCTAAAATCTCAAAGGCTAAGTAGGTGCCAAAACTCCTACAGCCTGCACATATTGATGCAACCAAGCAGTGGGTACCCAAGGATTGCCACCTGGACTCACTTGCTGTCCAATCAATGCTGGTCACAGAGTTTAGGCTTTCTGTTTCCAAAACCCTTGTATAAAAAATGATTGATTTGGGATTTTACAGGAAAGTATTGGGTGTTTCTTATACAATAGAAACAGCAAGAATACAATTGATTATTACCGCTTTCACGCCAAAACCAATCTGGCCCTAAAGCATGAAGGCAATGTGTGATTCTTCTACATTGACAAATTTTTGTTTTATCCTCACTCCAATCTAGGCATGGGTGGGTTGAGAAAGGGTCCAAGGGTGGTGTAGCAAGTTGTGCAACTATCTGGTCCCAAAAATATCTATGGTTGGGCTTCTTGGTCCTTGCAGTTTAGACCAATACCAATCAAACAAGGGTGCCCACAACAGTGGCACAGTCCTTGAATTTCTCTGAAATTTAAAGGAGTATCTTTGGATTGATTATCATGTCACAACCAACATTGTTGTGTTGGATAATGTTGGGTTTCACAAGGTGGATTTTTTTGTGTCTGAATCCCCTCTATTGATTAAAACAACCACACCTCAAGCCACTGCCTCTCTGATTTCCCAACAAGAATCATCTTGTTACATTAGAACACCAAACAAGAAGGAGAACACAGCCTTGGAAGACTAGGAACCAACAAAGAACCTCAGCTAAACCCTTAACTATGTTGAACAACTTAAACATTGTAATAAAAAACCGGCTAAAGCTGGGGTTGCCCAGGTAGCCCTCCAAAATCTAGACTTGGCCTATTTATTTCAAACTAATTATGATAAGAAAATTATGCCTTATACACTACTTGGGGACGGTAGCGCTTGACCTGCTGGTTGCCAATTTTTGAATCATAATAACATCATGATAAATTCATAAGTAGGTCCCCCAAACTGCTAAAAAAACTTTTCCAGCCAATCCTATGCCTTAAACCCCATCCCAAACTCCCTTAAAACTTTTCCCAGCCCCCTCAAAAACTTTTACTAGATAGCTTATTTACCATAAGATAAAGGAAGTTTCCTAAAAAAATGCTTGATCATCTGGGATTGTTTGCCCCTGTGTTTGAGAAATTGGCTGCTGTGTTGGTCAAGCGTGCTGCTGATTCTATGTTGGCTCCTTTATTGCAACTGAACCAACGAGAGTTCAGTATTTGGAATTGGGGAAGACAACAGTCCAATAGGAAAGGACAGAATAATAAGAATAATGTATTGTTTATTTTAGGATATTGTGATTAATATACTAAATGGGGAAGCCACAAGGCCACAAGGGGGGTGGCATAGTGGGAAGTTCCATGTAGGGTTTGGAGCCAAGGAATAACTTGTGTGGGGATCAGCAGGTCAAATTGGCAATGCTCCTAATTAGGATGAAGTGCCTGCCATTTGACATTGCCATCAGATTAACTCATAATGTTAGATACTTCAAGGGGCAACTCATTGAGCTCTCCCTGTGTATTGTAAGACACGTTAGCAGGCAAGGCTGGAAACTTGGTTGCAACACCTTTGCTGGCTCTTTATATCCCTGCGCCCATCAATGCTTCCTCCAATACACCTTTGCAAACAATTTGTGCACTAAAAGTTTAACCTCCCTATTATGATACACCACTAAGGGTTCCAAGATGTTCAAACTGGCCTCCCAATTCAGTCTCTCACTCTCAAACAACTTGCAGTTTGCTTACTGTACCCTCAATGTATTTCTTTGAATAGAGCAGCTCACCAATTTACTCTAACAGTATAGGAGATTTTTCCCTACAAGCTGGGTACCTGATAGAGACCCTTTATTACTCCAGAAGTATGGATAAAATGTTGGCCTTTGCTTGCAGATATATAATCACCCTATTTCTTCTTAGAAAAGGTTGTTTGGTCTGATGATGCCCCAAAGTGCTTCTCAGTGATCTTGGGTCCTAAAATAGTTATTTCATACCAGGAGAATCCATCAAGCTTGGGTGTTTTAAAGGTACTGTTAAAAACAAACATGTAGGTGCCATGATTTAGGTTGTTTTACAGCTGATACAGGAGGAGCTATCCAGACACTCACTGGGTTGGTATATGCTGCTGTCTACAGAAGAGCCCTTGATTGGTATCTGGGTCAGTTTATGAGGGATCAGCAAGATCCAGCCAGATATATCTTTACCCAAGGTAGGCCACTGTTCACAAGGTCAATTTTGGTAAGTAATATTTGAAAACCAGACAGGCTGCTTGATTAGATTGGCCTCTGCACAGCCCAAGATTGAACCATATTGAGAATCTCTTGGAAGATACCAAGCCAAACCTTCTGTAAGGCCTGGAGCATTCCATAGAAAATCTGAAACCTGGAGGAGAAAAGGCCTGGGAGGCTTTCCCTACAGAAGCTACCCAGAACCCTTCCCACCTGGTGCCCAGAAGGCTTGCTACAGGTCACAAAGCCAAAGAGCCCCCAAAAAAGTACTGGGTAATTGAGGTATCTAATGCTGTAAGCTATCTAAACATGATGATAAACATATATGTATCTCCGGTTCTCTTTCTATCCTTCTCACTTGTATCTATCTCTGCATATTTTCTAACACCCTATGTGAAGCTTTGTTGCCCGCTTTGTATGCAGAATTTTCTGGCTCTTGGTAAGTAAGATCCTGTGTTATATTAGATATTGTCAATGTTTTGTCACATATGGAGGCTGCTGTAGTTGAACCTGTGTATTGGAGATACCCCTTTATATCTCTAATCTTATGTACATCTTATTTTCTCCTATATATAAAGTAAAAGGATATAAGATGATCCAAGTGAGTAGAAGAGATGAGAAGAGTGGAGATAAAAGGAAGGATTTTTGTACCTGGTATCAGGCTCAATAAGATCCCCCTCTGACGGCCCAGAAATCTTTGAAGAGTTTTCAGGGAGAAGGCAGGGGTAGGAACAGAGAATTCAGTGGGGGAACCCTTAAAGGAAAGGGGTCTACGGGTTACCACACTTTGATTTAAGTTCTTCAACCCATGCATCATGATCCTGCACTTTATCTCATCCCATTCATATAAAAGGGGTCTGTTACCAGCTGCTGTAAATCAATTATAGGCCATATTACTGAATACAGCATATCTATTTATAGCATTAAGGGGTTAAAATTATATCTGAGTTTACAAAATTTTGATAATAAAATAGAGTTATATATCATGGTTCACTATCAAAAATCAGTTGTTATTCTTGATGGAGCAATATTTTTTTGTTGTTGATCATGGGCTTATACTTTTGTTGCAACTGAACCAATGAGGATTCAGTATTTGGAATTAGGGTAGACAACAGTCCAATAAAAAGGACAGAATAATAAGAATAAGGTATTGTTTATTGTAGAATATTGTGATTAATATACCATATGGGGAAAGCCACAAGGCCACAAGGGGGTGGCATAGTGGGAAGTTCCATGTAAGGTTTAAAGCCAAGGAATAACTTGTGCGGGGATCAGCAAGTCAAATTGGTAGTGCTCCTAATTGGGATGAAGTACCTGCCATTTGATATTGCCATTGTTGTGAATTTTGGTATTAAGATATCTCACTATGATATGCTTAGTACTAATTTGATACATATATGCAATATCATTGATGCTATCAATTTGGGCTTAGCCAATATTTAGCCTATCAATATTATTGCATCATCACACTCTCCATTCAAAACTACCCTAGAAAGACTTATTCTACTTTGATCCAATCTTCAGTACTTCCAGAGATACAGCAGTGTTTGTGATTCTATTACTGGATAATAATACATTGTTCCTCTTATCAAGCTCCAAACCAGTGCCTGCCTTGTTGAGCTCATATCTCTGAAACTAGGGACTCGAACCTTATTCTGAGACTTATCCAGTATCACCTGATCTCTATAGATCCCTCACATGATATACTAGGATCAATAGAACCTTTCCTGAATGTTCACATGACTGTTCATGTTGCCCTTTGTTCATCCTGAAGATGGAATGAGTGACTATATAATCCCCTCATTCCTGTTCTTAATAAATAAGCTTTATTCATATATCTATTATAAGTCCTCCTTTAATAGTCAACCAGTCCTAGGACAACAGGGTTAGGCTCTACCCCTACAGGGGTTTCTGTCTCATAGGCCTTGCGTAAGCCTGAAATTACGACAAACTGCCAATACAAACTTGAGACTGATGCCTCTGACAGAGCCATAGGGGGTGTGATACAGGTGAAACCCAACAAAGGTGTCTTCCTCCCCATGGCATACAAATCCAGAGAGCTCACTGACTCAAAACAACGCTACCCCATCCATGATAAAGAGTTGGCAGCTATTGTACACTGCATTGAGAAGTGGCGCTGTTACCTGGAAGGTGCTACCTTCCCACCCCGTGTTCTGACAGACTACAAGTCACTTCAGTACTTCAACACACAGTCCCACCTGACACACCGCCAGGCAGGATGGGTGGAGCGCCTACCCCCTTACCAGTTACTCATTGAGTACAAGCCTGGGAAGGAACTTGTCACAGCTGATGCTCTTTTGCGACTCTACATAGTGTCCATCACTGGGGACAATGGTTTAGACCCAGATTGGCCCATGCTCTACCTCCGCTCCGAGGCAACCCGCTATGAGGGCCTTAACTCAGTAAACATCTCCAAGTTAAAGGACAACAAAAGCCAGTTCACCACTGATGCTGGTAACGTCTGCCGTTGGGCAGAGACAGGTGAAAAGACGCCTTACATTCCCACCATGCAACAAGGGGACACAATACTGCACTACCACCAAACCCTGGGTCACATCAGAGGGCTTAACCTCTTTGAGATCATGAAATGGAAGGTTTGGTGGCTGTGCATGCGTCAAGACATCTTGGATCTCTTTGAAACGTGCGTGCTGTGCAAAAAGAGCATGTCCAAATCTGCACCCCCAAGTCTGCCCTGCCCATCAAGGCCATGGAGCCCTTTGAGCAGTGGGCCCTCAATATTGTGGGGCCACTCCCCAAAGATAGAATGGGGAAGAATTACATTATCACTGCCATTGACTACTTCACTTGCTGGTCAGTGGCCTAGGCAACAACTACCCACACTGCCACCACCATCACCTGCTTCATTAGCAAAGAAATTGTGGCCCCTTTGAACAGCCCAAACACCTTATTACAGACAGGGTTCCTGAGCTTGTTGGGCATGTCATGAAAGCGTAATGCGCCAAAAATGCCCTATAACAAATAGTTGCAACTCTATACCATCCACAAGCCAATGGGCGCATAGAGTAATTAAATGGCTCACTGGTTGTTGTAAATTGCGCCATTAATGCCATTTTGATATGGCCTTCAAATATTGATATATGCAAAGATTTAGTTGGTTTTGCTTTCAATTTTGGAGTTTCCTTGCCTTCTGCAAATGGGTCTGGTTCAATATCCACCCATTCTGGATTATTGTACCTGTCCATGACTGATCCTGGTATGACCTCATCCCAACGTGACCCCTTCTGCCACTCTGTCTACCTAATGAGTGATCATTGACCCTTGTCTACTATTTAAGTAGAATTATTTCTCTTAATAAAGACAAGTTTATCCACATTTGTGTTGGCTTTTTTATTCTTCAAGCTTTTTTCTTTCCTTTTTGCCAAAAGAAATGTCTCATCTTGTATTCCAGGAAATTAAGGTGTGCCCTTAATTTTTCCCTTTAGGCTAACCCAAGGCTAGCTTTGAATCTCAAATCTTGTGTTATAAAGATTTCCCACCGTGTCCTCCAGGATGTTGTCCCCAGGAGCCAAACATAACAAAATAGTGCTCACTACAGGGGCTGCAAGCCCCTTGGTTACCCCGTTCCCACGTGCATTCTCTGGTCCTTTCCCCTTTGTTTCTGAAGTACCCAAACAACCTAAAGTTTTTAGTCCTCCTCTAGAAGAAGACATCACCAATGCCCCCTTAACTCCCATGGTACTGGTGCTATCCCCTGGGCCTGTGTGGGTCCCCCTTCCAGCTTTTTCTCTTGACTACAAGAAATCTTATGCTGCCACTTGCTCCCTACTCTATTCTGGCACTGTGGCAATGCATACTATCCCTGGTCTCCATCCCGGGTATTCTTTCAAAGACCTGTACTCCTTCCTCTTGGACTTTGGTCTCCCCCCCGTGCTGATGGAGTCTATGGATACAATTGGTGTGTTAGTCAACCAGTTTATCCAACCCGCCCTGGTTCACCATCAACTTGCATTAGGATCCCAGAGCCAACTTGCAAATGCTGTAGCCACCACTGTCTCAAATAACCATGCTCAGAATATGGCATATCAAGAATGGTCCCACAGTCTCTTTGTGTGTATTTCCAATAACCAGTGCAACTTGCTGGCCTCTCAGAAGTACTTGAACTTCTTGCTGAATTCCCTTTGCTCCTTGCTCCCTGGATACATCAAGGATTGACTATGCAAATTGGATGAGCATCAAGCAATGTGGCATGGGCAAATTGAGGCCTCTCTGCTAAAGCATTGTCAAGATTTTGAGACTCTGGTTAGTGAACTTAATCAATTCAGAGAACATATCAATTTGCAACTTGAATTGGTGGGAGCTCATGTTGATACTTAGGGCTGTCATCTACAGCATTAATATGGTCTGGATAAGGCTGCACTAGGCAACACTATATATTAAGTAAAAAATTATATGGATGATAGAGTAGCATCTATTGAGGTGACTCCTCCTGCTCATCCTGTTGAGGTCCCATCTGACTTTGAAGCCAAGGTATGGGAAGCAATAGCTGAGCTCAAGGCTACCACTTGGTGTCAATCTTCTGTTCAGAACCCACCTCCAGTTGAACCTATTCTTAATCCTTGCATTGCTTTACTCACTGATTGATTAGCTACTTTGCAAGGAGAAATTGAGTATTTAAGACAACGCCTCTCTAATCCTGAGGACTTGTCCTCTGAGTCTGAAGATGAAGAGAAAACTGAAGTTGTTAATACTCCCGCTCAGGACAATAATGGTTGCTGCCCTGGTTTGGAAGGCCAACCCTGGGTCAACTGTGCATGTGCACTGGATCAGCTTGCATAAGTAACTAATGATGTTGCTGATAAGCAGGACACATTGGAAAGAGAGGTTCAAAACCTCTCCTGCTTTACCAAGACAATGAATGGACAGGTCATCTCCTTGGTTGCACAGACCACTTCCCTGACCACTTGCCAATGGGATTGCTGGCACCTTATTGGTGAAACAATTTAAGACTGAAAAATTTGAGTTGCTGTTGCTACCACTAGAGATATTAGTGGGCAGAACATCTCTACCTTGGATACCCTAGAGGAAAGCCTTCAACTCCTCTGGGCTAGACAACCTGCTGCTGAATCCAAGTTTGAGGGCCATTCTCCCATTAACATCCTCAACCCAGGTGACAACAGCCAATCTACCTCCTCATCCATTCACCCCAATCACAAGCCTTTGTTTAAGCAGATATTTGACCCTAAAACCTCTACCATTGCTGCCTTTCTGACAATTTGCAAGACTGCAATGTGTAGGGCCACTGATGAACTTAAGATGGAGCATATTCTTACCTTCATGCATCCCACTGCCAAGAGGTTGTGGTCCCCAAACTCCCTTCTATTGTCACTTGGGATGACATGAAGCAACTCCTAATTGAAGAGTTCAGAGGAGATCTCATCTTAGAAGTCAAGAAGGATGTGTTTATGCATATCAAATTTAAGCCTAAAGAAACCTTGGCTGAGTTTTCTGATTGTTTCTACATTGAAAGACAACAGTTGATCACCAGTTGTCAATTAACTCCCCAGGAATTGACAAGGCATGTTCAAACGCTTTGAAGGTGAACCAACTCTTATGTCTGGACTTAAAGGCCCACAAACCTTCCCTTACTTCAATGAAGAGTATCAAGACCCTCTTAAAGGACATGCACTTGACCCATGAGGGTACTGTAGTGCGCAAAAATAAGGCTAACAATACAGGAACCACCTCTTGTACTCCGCGCATTATGTCCCTAGGAGCAAGTGGACTGTCCAAGAGACAAGGATGCCATAACTGTGGTCAAGTAGGACACCAATAACACACCTGCACCAACCCTTGGGTAGAGGGTTGCAACCTGAAGAAGCAGGCGGGAAAAGAGAGGTCAGCTTAGAGGCGGAGATGCTCTCTGCCGACCAATCTCCCCCATCTCCTCCTGATCCTCCTTCTGACAAGGAATTGCCCCCCTCAGCTGGTCCAACTATCCTTCACTTGTTTCATAACCTCTCTAGTAATTCTGAGCCTGAAGACTCTGACTGTGATAAGTCTGATGGTTATGGCTACTTGGTGTTGACAGTCCTGGAGACAGTCTCTGTCCCTTACAAGCTATGTTCAGGGAAAACCACAACTACAACTCGCCTATCTGCAACTGAAGCTAAGGCTGTAGTGGCTTGTCCTTACTTGGCTCAGGCTCATTGTCCCCCTGTCATGGTAGATTCCTCTGAAGAGGCTGCTGAACTAGCAGAAGCTCTCTTTCAGAATATGACTTTATTGCTCCCCTTGCAGATTGTGTATAAGGAAATTCCTGCCTTACAATGCATGTTGGCCAAATGGGAGAAATAATTAGAAGCTGTCAAGGATGTGCTGAGTGTCTTACCCCCCTTTGGAAAAGATACTACTTGTGTGGAAGTATTGATTCAAAAGGTTAAGATCAAGGCTATCTTGGACACAGGCTCTCCAGTCAATGTGGTATTGTCCAAGTTGATGAAAAAACTTAAGCTGGCTCCCAACCTCAACTACACTCAGCCGTATGGCACAGCTGGCATGGCACAAACTTGAGCCATTGGTGCCTACTCCGCTCTACCCATGAGGTTTGGGAAACTCCTCATTACTTCCCCCACTGTTGTCCTCAAAAACAAAGTTACAATCTCCTGGTTGGTACGCAGTTCCTTTGAGAGTACAACAGGATTGTGAACCTTAGAGATGGGTACTTATCAATCCATGGGTATAAGATCCCTTTAATCTTTGAAGAACCCCTGTGTCTCCTGGGAAAACGTCTTAAGACTTGCGTGCTTGAGTACTCCACTGGTATCTTCTCACTCAAGTACAGGACTCATTCCTCTAATATATGTTCCCCTCCTCCTTCCTGTCCTTCAGAGGAAGGTGAGCCTCTTCTGGCTCCTGCAGCTCTTACCATCCCTCCAGGCTTCCGAGTGATTATAGACTCCCAGATATCCTATGAGCTTCCTGAAAAATCCTTTCTGGAGCTATATTCACCTGATTCCCTAAGCCGTAAAAAGCCTAAGTTATGCCCTGGGATTTTGGATTGAGCTCATAAGGAGCCTGTGCAGCTGTTGTTGGCTAACCTGACCACCCTGCCTATGCAGGTGACCAAGGGCCAGGTTGTTGGGCATGGTTGCATATTAGGTTCAGAGCAAGTGGCGTCCCTCTATCCCTTTGGAACGTTTAGTGATTTCAACTTGCCTGAAGGAGACCCTCAGGTTCTCTCCCTTTTCACTGCTGCTGATTTCCCACAACTGTCACCCATTCAACAAAAAGATTTTCTGGAACTTCTAGACCAGTTTAAGGATATCTTTGCCTTGGGACTCATCAACTATGGACTAGCAAAGGGGGTTATTCACCAGATCAATACAGGTGATGCCCCACCCTTTTGTGCCAAATCTTACCACCACAGCAGGGTAGAAGATTCTCAGGTCTCTAAGGAAATTAGGAAGCTCTTAGACACTGGGCTACTAGCTCCCTCTCAGAGCCCTTGCACCTCCCCATTGTTGATCCTCAAAAAGAAGGATGGAGGCCATCACATTGTGGTGGATTACCACTGCCTGAACTTGCTCACCAAAAAGGACTCTTACCCTCTGCCTAGAATTTATGATGTGCTTAGAAGATTAGGGGGGTCAAAGTTTTTCTCTGCTATGGATCTTGACTCAGGATAATGGCAGGTAGAATTATCTCCTGAAGATAGAGAAAAGGCTGCGCTTATCACCTCAGAAGGACTTTTTGAACCCACTTGTATGCCCCAAGGACTATGCAATGCCCCTGCTACATTTCAAAGGGCTATGGACTCCATCCTACGAGATCTAAAGCTCTCTTGTGTCCTTTTGTACCTTGGTGACATCACTGTATTCAGCTCTACCTTTACCAACCATCTGGAACACTTCAAGGCTGTTTTCCTTAAAATTCAAGAGGCAGGCCTGAAACTCAAAACCTCTAAATGCTCCTTTTTCAAGAAATAACTTGAATTCTTGGGCCATAAGGTCACCCAAACTGGAATACACCCTATGAATAATAAGGTGGAAGCCATTGACAAAATTGTGCCCCCCACAAGCCTACAAGAGGTCCAAGTGTTTCTTGGTATGATGGGGTACTACCAACAGTTCATACCTGATTTTGCTGAACTGAGTGAACCCCTCATCTAACTGCTTTGCAACGTCCCCTTTGAGTGGACTGACAGCCAGCAACAAGCATTCAAAGCTTTGAAGGCCAAGCTCAAAGAGGTTCCTATCCTATTCTACCCTGATTATGATAATGAGTTTATCTTGTACACTGACTCAAGCGGAGTAGCTGTAGGTGCCATTTTAGCCCAACTCAATGATGAAGGCATAGACCAACCTGTGGCCTACTCTTTATGAGTTCTCAACAAACACAAGAAGAATTATAGCGTCATGGAAAAGGAATGCCTAGCTGTTTTGCATGCAGTGAAACAGTTCAGACACTATATCTATGGGACTCACTTTACAGTAGTTGCTGACCACTCCTCCATAAAGTGGCTGCAGCAATGAAAGGAACCCAAAGGTCAACTAGCCCATTGGGCTTTACACCTGCAAGGATATGATTTCACTGTAGTACATTGCCCTGGGGCGCAACATCAAAATTCTAATGGTTTGTCAAGAATTCCCATACAAGCCATCCATCCCGCTGACACCAATTGCCTATACAAATTGATAGGGTACCCTGACTCCTGGGCCACTTAACCAGAAGACATCTGTCTGGCCCTACAAGTTCTATCCAAGGACATTGTGATTTGAGATAGACAACTCTTCAAGAAAGTCAACAACGCTTTTCTGCCCTACATCCAACCTAGCATGAGGGTTGCCATCATTCTCCAAGCCCACATTGACACAGGACACAGAGGCATAGCAAAAACCTATGACTGGCTGTGTAAGAACTTCTACTGGGAGAACATGCGCATCCTAATTCATGATGTCCTTGCCTCCTGTCATTCTTGTCAGCTCCAACACCCCTGACTTTCACAACATCAGTTAAAGCTCATCCTCCCTAAGTCTGCCTTTCACACTGTGAGTATTGACGCAATTAGCCCTCTCCTGCGTTCAACGTCTGGGTGTCAATTCATCTTGGTAGCTGTCAACCACTTTTGCAAGTGGGTCAAAGTCAGACCAATCAAAGATATAACCACCAAGACCACGGCTAATTTCTTGTTGCAAGACATCTTCTACCGTCATGGTTGCCCTCAAGTCCTGCTTTCTCACAATAGGACCAACTTGAATGTCGCCTCATAACGTCCATTGTAGAAACTATGGGTACACATCAATCCTTCTCTGCACCATATAACCCATCCACCAATGGGACTGTGGAATGAGCAAACTCCACCCTTGTGTCCATCATGCAGAAGCTTACCCTCTCTAATGCTGCTAACTGGGATATGTTCCTCCCTGCTACCCTCTTTGTGTATAGACTCAGCAGGCACCAAGCTACCACCTACTCTACTTCTTACAAGGTCAAAGCCCTGGAACTCTTGCCCTCTAACGCTTCCATAGCCCCCTCCCTGAGTACCAAGTGGGTGACCTAGTCCTCTATTATTAAAATTGTACTGGGGGGTGTGCGCATAAGCTAGACTCCCTCTGGGTTTGACCTTGTGAAGTCACCTACAAGAAGGGCGTCGAGTACACTGTGAAGCTATTGTCCTCCAGCTGTCCTTTTGCCCAGGTTCACTATAAATTACTCCGCAAATATCAACTCCCTATGTCCAATCTTGAGGGGGGAGATGTTGTAAATTGCACCATTAATGCCATTTTGATATGGCCTTAAAATATTGATATGTGCAAAGATTTAGTCAGTTTTGCTTTCAATTTTGGAGATTCCTTGCCTTCTGTAAATAAGTCTGATCCAATATCCACCCATTCTGGATTATTGTACCTGTCCATGACTGATCCTGGTATGACCTCATCCCAACATGACCCCTTCTGCCACTCTGTCTACCTAATGAGTGATCATTGACCCTTGTCTACTATTTAAGTAGAATCATTTCTCCTAATAAAGACAAGTTTATCTGCATTTGTGTTGGCGTTTTTATTCTTCAAGATTTTTCCTTTCCTTTTTGCCAAAAGGAATTTCTCATCTTGTATTCCAGGAAATTAATGTATGTGCCCTTAATTTTTCCATGAAGGCTAATCCAAGGCTAGCTTCAAACCTCAAACCTTTTGTTATAAATATTTCCCGCTGTGTCCTCCTGGATGTTGTCCCCAGAAGCCAAACACAACACTGGTCCAACTTATTGCCAAACTCTCACAGAAACATCCTAATACTGTGTGGACTGAGCATCTGCCCACTGCCCTGCTTGTTTTACAAGCGAGAATCAACAGGAGCACCAGGTTCAGCCCCAGCACCTTGGCCTTTGGGACACACAACAGTTTGGCAGGAGTAGAACAAGGGAAATTATAATCCACGGTTCCCGCAAAACCACCCTGTTGCATACCCCTTCCCTGAGCCAGTAGCGCGCCAAGGCCTGAGACGTTGAACATAAGCAAATTGAGAGAGGGACAAGAAACCTCAAGGCCTGATACACCGTAGGTGACCCCAGTTATGCTCTCAACCCCAATTTAGCCAAATTAGAACCCAACCACTTGGGGCCCTTCAAGATAGTGTTGCAATCAAGGTTCAAACCCCGCCTGCTAACATATCTTACAATACACAGGGGGCGCTCAATAAGCCGCCCCTTGACGTATCTAACGTTATGAATGAATCTGATGGCAATGTCAAATGGCGGGCACTTCATCCTAATTAGGAGCGTTGCCAATTTGGCCTGTTGATCCCCGCACAAGTTATTCCTTGGCTCCAAACCCTACATGGAACTTCCCACTATGCCACCCCCTTGTGGCCTTGTGGCTTCCCCATTTAGTATATTAATCACAATATCCTACAATAAATGATACCTTATTCTTATTATTCTGTCCTTTCCTATTGGACTGTTGTCTTCCCCAATTCCAAATACTGAACTCTCATTGGTTCAGTTGCAACAGTGGTAGCAGAAGTAGGTTCCAACCTATTTCAAAAACAAAATTCCCCCCAAGAAAGGACAGAGTACGGGCTGCATGGCTACTCCGCAACAAGAGATGTTCCTTCCAATCCCCAAGGGGGACATTCCCAAAGGATATGTCATATATCAAGACCAGTTAGTTCTTACCAGTGTATACAATTGGCTCTGCCTTGGGCAGTGGGACGCTAGCGTCACCCTGCCACAGTCAGATCTGTCGCAACGTATGCTCAACCTCCAACTAGAGTCCTTCACTGGCGGTGTCAAAGGAGCTGACATTGTCAGTTGGCTCCAGTCCACTGAAACGCGCCTCTGTATCTGTCAGGTTCCCGAGTCCATGTGGGTTGCCACTGCATCTGGTTGCCTTATGGGGCCCGCCGCCGTGTGGTTCACCAACTGGGCCAGCCAGGAATTTGACGTCACCTGGGCAACATTTTGAGACGCCGCCAAGTCCCGGTACAGCAAAACCTTCTCCCCCATTATCTTGGGGACTCCCCTTCTAGCCATCAAGCAGACTGGTTCCGTCCCTGAGTATCTTGCCGCGTGGCAACAAGCCCTTGCTGCCGCCCCCAAAGCAGTGACCAATGGGAACTCCATGTTGCTCACTCTCATTGTCAATGGGTTAAAACCCCATATTTGCAAGTGGGTTCCCGTAGGCCGCTGCACCTCTATTGACGGCTGTTATAAAGCCATTGTAGAGGCCAGTAACCAGGCTTCAATGGGCTTTTGCTGCACCAACAATGCTCCACCCCAACCACGTCCTGCATCTAACAATGGCCAAGGTCAAGTGGGCTGTTGCCAACCTCAACAACAAGAAGGTGCAGCTAAACGCCCCCGCAAGGGGGAGCTCCAGCTAGTGCTAATTGAGGACCAGGGAAAAGCCTGGGGGTTGTAACAACAAGAGGCCCTACAACCCCAACTGACCCGCCCTCTCAACCCTTGCTTGCAGGGAACACCCACAAGCTACTGGTAGACACCAGGGCTGATCACAGCATGGTAGATCAGGCGTTTGCCAACTCCCAACAATTAGACCGAGTACCCAGCAGATTCAAAGCAGTACGTGTAGCTGATTCTTGCAGGATTGCCATCACCCACAAGATGGTACCCTTCTCCATAAGAATGGGGAACATCCAGGTTAAGCTCTCTGGACCAATCATGGCAGGCCTCAGTCACAACGTAATTGCTGGCCCTGACTGGCTCCGGCATAATCGTCCTTACATCAACTGGGATACCTCTGTCATCACCCTCAATAGAAATGGTGTGGGTTTTCAGATTTACCCCATGGAAATGAACAAACTACTACATGATACTGTGTTTTTCAGAATGACAGAAACAGGCTCATACAACTTCAAGGGGGGAAACTAGACTTTAACCAATGTTCAGTCAAAGTTATCCATGCAGAACCATCTGCAGTCCCTCCCTTGTTGACATCATCACCACCAGCACTAGCTGCACTCATTGAGGAGTACAAGGACGTATTCAGTGAAACACTCAAACAACTACCTCCACCCCAGGAGATCCAGCACGCTGTACAACTTCAAGGATTGTTACCTAAAGCACGACTGTTATACCGTCTCACACCAAAGGAAGATGAAACCCTTTGCCAGCACCTTGTGGACGCGCTTGATAAGGGATTCATTTGCCCCTTGCTCTCTCCATACGGGGCGGTAGTCTTCTTTGTAGCTAAGAAGGATGGGTCTCTTTGCCTGGTCACAGACTACTACGCCCTAAATGAGGTGACAGTTAAAAATAAGTACCCCCTGCTGCTGATTGACGACCTGTTTGATACACTTGCAGGCGTGAAGGTCTTTAGTAAGATTGATCTCACTGCAGGGTACAACCAGGTCTGCATTGCACCAGGGGATGAGGCAAAAACTGCCTTCTGTACGCGCTACAGGTCGCTCAAGTGCTGTGTCATGAACTTCGGAATGACCAACGCTCCCTCCACCTTTGCCATGTTGATGAACAAAGCCTTCAAGGAACTGATTGGGAAGTGTGTGGTGGTGTACCTTGACAACATTATTGTCTTCAGTCAAGATCAAACCACACATATCCAACACCTCCGTGCTGTCCTCAACACCCTTCAGGGAAACCAGCTAAAAGCTAAACCCTCCAAATGTGAGTTTCTCAAGTTGGAGTTGTTATTTCTTGGGCACACCATCTCTGCCCAAGGGATAAAGCCCAATCCCGCCAAAATCAAGGCAATCACTAGCATGCCGCCCCCCACTGATGTGGGCCAAGTGCAAACATTCCTGGGCATGGTTGCCTATGTACACAAGTTCATCCCCAATTGCGGGGAACTAATTGCACCTCTCACTGAGCTCCTCAATACCAAACAATGCTTTCATTGGACCCCCGCCAGAGATCAAGCCTTTGAGATGTTGAAGCAAAGGCTCACAACAGCACCAGTACTGCAGTTCCCCAACCAAAACTGACAGTACAAACTTGAGACTGACACCTCTGATAGGGCCATAGGGGGCGTGCAAAGGGTAGAAACTGACAATGGCGTCTTCCTTCCTGTAGCGTATGAATCCAGGAAACTCACTGATTCAGAACAACGTTATCCCATCCATGACAAAGAGCTGGCAGCCATTGTACACTGCGTTGAGAAGTGGCGCTGTTACTTGGAAGGTGCGACCTTCCCACCCCACGTTCTGACAGACCACAAGTCCCTCCAGTATTTCAACACACAGTCCCATCTGACACGCTGCCAAGCAGGATGGGTTGAACGCCTGTCCCCCTATCAATTACACATCAAATATAAACCTGGAAAAGAGCTCGTTACAGCCGACGCTCTTTCACAACTCTATGTAGTGTCCATCACTGGAGACGACAATCTGGACCCAGACTGGCCCATGCTTTACCTGCGCCCTGAGGCAACCCACTACAAGAGCCTGAACTCGGTTACCATCTCCAAGCTGAAGGATAACAAGAGTCAGTTCACCATCAATGCTGGAAACGTCTGTCGCCAAGCTGAGACAGGCAAGAAGACGCCGTATATCCCCATCACACAACAAGGAGACACCATCTTACACTACCACCAAACCTTGGGTCACATCAGAGGGCGCAATCTCTTCGAAATCATGAAACATAAGGTTTGGTGGCCGCGCATGCGCCAAGACATCCTGGACCTCCTTGAGACATGCATATTGTGTGAAAAGAATACATCCAAACCTGCACCTCCTAAGTCTGTTCTACCCATCAAGGCTATGGAACCCTTTAAACAGTGGGCCCTCGACATTGTGGGACCGCTTCCCAAAGACAAACTAGGTAAAAAGTATATTATCACCGCTATCAACTATTTCATGCGTTGGCCAGTGGCCTGGGCCTCAACCAACCACACCGCCACCACCGTTACCTGCTTTATTGGCAAGGAGATTGTGGCTTGCTTTGGGTGACCCAAGCGTCTCATCACAGATGGAGGGCCTGAACTTGTTGGACACATTGTGAAGGCATATTACGTCAAGAACGTGCTCCAGCATATAGTCACAACCCCCTACCATCCGCAAGCCAACAGGCGCGTGGAACTACTAAACGGCTCCCTAGTTCAATTGATTGCCAAGCTCTCACAAGAGCACCCTAATACTGCGTGGACTGGACATCTTCCCACCGCCCTACTGATCCTGCAAGCAAGAATCAACAGGGACACTGGGTTCAGTCCCAACACCCTGGCCTTTGGAACACCTGACAGTCTGACAGGGGTTGAACAGGGGAAACTACAGTCCAAGGTTTCTGACAAGCCTCCCCTAGTAACAACTCCCTCCCTAGACCAATGGCGCGCCAAAGCCCAGGAGGTCAAACACAAGCGGATTGCAGGGGGGACAAAACACCTCAAAGCTAGATACACCATAGGTGACTCCATCTACACCCTCAATCCCAATTCTGCCAAGTTAGAACCCAACCACCTAGGGCCCTTCAAGGTAGCTGCCGTCTATGACAACCACACCTACCAACTTGAGGATGCCCAGGGGAACACCAAGAAACTTCACCACAATTGCTTGCGCCCCTGTCGTGCCATCCCCACACAAAGGTTGTTTGTGCGGACCTTCCCAGACCTTCTGCAGACTCCAGTCCTGGTGTCTGACAACCAGCAGGGGGCAAGGGGGGTGTTGCAACCAAGGTTTGAACCCCACCTGCTAACATATCTTACGATACACAGGGGGCGCTCAATGAGTTGCCCCTTGACGTATCTAACATTATGAATGAATCTGATGGCAATGTCAAATGGCGGGCACTTCATCCTAATTAGGAGCGTTGCCAATTTGACCTGCTAATCCCAGCACAAGTTATTCATTGGCTCCAAACCCTACATGGAACTTCCCACTATGCCACCCCCTTGTGGCCTTGTGGCTTCCCCATTTAGTATATTAATCACAATATCCTACAATAAATGATACCTTATTCTTATTATTCTGTCCTTTCCTATTGGACTGTTGTCTTCCCAATTCCAAATACTGAACTCTCATTGGTTCAGTTGCAACAATAGCTGTGGTCTATGACAACCACACCTATCAGCTTGAAGACACCTAAGGAAACACCAAAAAGCTTCACCACAATTGCTTGCGCCCCTGCCACGCTATCCCCACACAAAGTTGTTTGTGCGGACCTTTCCAGATCTCCTGTAAACTCTGATCCTGGTGTCTGACAACAAGCAGTGGGCAAGGGGGTGTTGCAACTGAGTTCCTAGACTTGCCTGCTGTCGTGTTTGGCTCCTGGGGTGACATCCAGGAGGACACAGCAGGAAATCTTTATAACAAAAGATTTGAGGTTTGAAGCTAGCCTTGGGTTAGCCTTCAGGGCAAAATTAAGGACATGTACCTTAATTTCCTGGGATACAAGATGTGAAAGTCCTTTTTGCAAAAAGGAAAGGAAAAAGCTTGAAAAATATTAAAGCCAATACAAATGTGGATAAACTTGTCTTTATTAGGAGAAATGATTCTTCTTAAATAGTATAAAAGGGTTGATGATAACTCATTAGGTAGACAGAGTGGCAGAAGGGGTCATGTTGGGATGAGGTCATACCAGGATCAGTCAAGGACAGGTATGATATTCCAGAATGGGTGAATATTGAGCCAGAACCATTTGCAGAAGGCAAGGAATTCCCAAAATTGAAAGTGAAACCAACTAAATCTTTGCACATATCAATATTTGAAGGCCATACTGAAATGGCATTAATGGTGCAATTTACTACACCTGCCAATGTATCTCACAATACACAGGGGGCACTTGATGAGTTGTCCCTTGACATGTCAAACAATATAAATCAATCTGATGGCAATGTCAAACTGTGGACACTTTCTCCTAATTAGGAGCGCTGTCAATTCAACCTTCTGATCCCACACAAGTTATTCCTTGGCTCCAAACCCTACATGGAACAAGCCACCATGCCACCCCCTTGTGGCCCAGTGGCTTTCCCCATATAGTTTATTAATTGCAGTATTCTATAATAAACAACACCTTATTATTGTTCCTGTCCTTTCTATTGGACTGTTGTCTTCCTCAATTAAAATACTGAATCTTCATTGGTTCAGTTGCAACATAAATATATAAGTTCTCAAATTAAAATAATCTTTCTAGAACAGCAACAATTTGAATGTGAGGATTACAAAAAAACGGTAATTGTTGTGTTTTTTGTCTGCCTCAACCCTAGTCCTGGATAGGGATGCTCTGGCCCAGAGCTGGAAGTTAATCATAGCTGACTGGAGCTTGGATGGAGCTATCCTGCCTGCGGAAGTTTTTGGTGGAGGAGATGGTTGATTGGCCTGAATAACTAAGTGCCAATAGATTTATTTGAGGGGGTGGCTTATGAAGCTAGATGGTGTATGGGGTTCAAGCATTTTGATAGAGGATTGTGTTTATTTTAATACTTTTGAGAAATACTAGGCAGCTTGTGACATGCTTGGCATTGATTCGAGAAGGCCAGCAGTTATGGGGTTGATTTCTTCGTGGAATAGGAGGGGGAAGATGGCGTTGATGATGGAGATGAAGTTGGAGCTGGTGGTAGATATGCCGTCGAATAAGGGAGAGGGGGTGTTTTCAAACTGGAAGAATGAAATGAGCATATACAACTTGGGAATGATGGCAGCAACGTAGGCAATGACTATCAAAAACATTCCAACGACATGGCGGGGGTGGCGGCCATGGCGTGGAAATACCCCGCCATACAGGCCACGTACTTGACGCACGTAGTTAACTGCTAGGCTGATGTAGCAGAACGGGATGATCAGTATGGGAGGCAGTGCAATCCAGACCGTGATGTTAACAAGGATCTTGTAATGTGCGGTATCATGCCGATTGATGGGAGCACAGTACATGCGGGAGGGAAAGACGTACAGGGTGTCCGTGTGGGCACGCAGCATGGCAACAATAAAGCATGTTACCAACAGAAGAATGGCAACCGTGGTCCAACACCAGCGGCGTGGGGGGTGCTGATGCACGATAACCGCATAACGTACCATTGCCAGCAGAGCAACCATGTTCAAGCATGCAACCGAGGCAGTACGACCCATAGTGAAGCTAAAGACGCACCAGGGGCTGCTGTCATACACTACGGATGGGTCTGTTAAGCGGAAAGCAGTGCCAATGACAAAGTAGCACCCAATGACGCAGTCGAGCAGTGCAGTTATTGTGATGAGTAGACCATCGACTTCCCATCGTGACTTCTTGCGCAGGTAGTTGGAAATAAGAAGCAGAATGTTTAAAAGGATGGAAACGAACCCCATCAGCATTTGGATGCCGTCCAGAGCATACTCATTATGGATGTTCCCCTCGAAAGGACTCGTTTCATCAATCTGCACCATAAAGAACTTTGTCTTTCCTCACGGCCTAAATACTTGTGAAATTCTTTGAGGGCAGGGCTTTCAAACAAGGGATCGGGTAGATACCATTTAAAGAAGGCATGGGTTCTTTACCACTGGGATCCTGCTTTTCGAAGCTTTCAAAAAATCAATTTGTTTTGCCTATTTATTTATCGAAGTTTGATAAAAAATCTTGAAGGTTGATGTGACAGCTTTGACACGTAATTCCTTAGAAGCATATAAATGTCTCATTCAATCGGCATCAACCCTTTCAAAGAACGAAGGACATGATTTAAAGGCAAGACGTGTGCCGTAACTTTAATCAAACCATCATCAAAAGCTAGCTTACAGATTGACTTATCTCATCCGCCTTCTGAGAACCGCTCCATAGTAGCAGTTTACCAGCATACATAGAGTGAATGCAAACAAGAATATATGCCCTATCCGGAATTGTTTAAAATCTAAATTAAACCATAGTTTTTGAATCAAAGAACCTCTTATCTTCACACATTTAATTCGTAAACCAAAAATATTTTTTAACAAAACAAACCAAAAGGATCTAGACATGGCATAAAGAACCAGTTCCTACCATTCCAACAGAGTCAGACTGGAGCAGAATTATTGGCAAAATCAACCATCATTTACCTGAGTCCAAGGTGAAAATAGCGGATTCCACTGCCTTGAACTTTCCATGACCGCTATCTACCAACCTGCCAGCTCCATAAAAAGCTAGATCGGATCCACCCTTCAAACCCAGCCTCAGAAAAATCTGGACAAGCCACTCCCCCATCAACCACAATCAACTTACACTTAACATACCTCCTCAATATAGTTATATTGTTTCTCATACAGAAGAGCTATAATCCCATACTCTACATATTTTAACTGCCCTGAAGTTTATCTAGCTAGAAACTTTTGTTTGGCTTGATTAGGCTTACATCATATTTTTTATCCCTCACTTCTGAATAAACTATTTTTGTATTAAAATGATATTGAGCTGCTTAGTGTCTCATCTGAGGATGAAACTAGAGCTAAATATACATTATCTAATTGCTCCTAACCCTTTTAGGCATTAAAGACTCTTTACCTATAAAGGTGAAGTATAGATAAATGAAGCTTATCATGTTCAATAAAGTGTAATATGTAGACCCAAATGCAGCAGTTTTAACAGCTGTGGCACTAAGCAAAATTGAGACATATGTAAACAGAGTGAACTCAATGCCACAGTGAAGTAGGATGAGGGCTTGTGTAATCAATCAAATGGGGAAGACACCCCCAAACAAGGATGACATTATCAATGAGGAGGAGATGGTGCATGCTACTCAGAGATGATAACCTTTAAAGAGGAGATGTGGATAAGTGCAACAGATCACAATAAATAGGTACAGGAGAAAGACTTTGGGTTGACTCACAGACAAGGAGTCAGCAGCATAGATGGATTCACACTCAACTTCACAAACTTCAGGGATCATATCAACAGGGATAAGAGGATCTCCAGAATTTCAGAGCAGCAAAGATGCAGAATAACACAACCATGCTATTAAAAATATTATGGCAAGGTATCAAAACAAATGGATCCCAGGGAAAGATATTTCATCAAACTTAAGATATCAAACTGTTATGGTGGTCTGTTAAACTTTGTGCTACTTAAAGCCTTTGGGATACATCTTGACAATATGGCCCTCTTATTCCTGACATTTTTCAGCTTTTATATACCATCAATGATGATGCTATAAGATGTTACCTCTTCCTCTTAGGGCTCTGGTTTAAAAATCAAAGGATTAAATGTGGAAGTATCCAGCACAGGGCACCCATGCCCGCTTGGGCTCAATTTTCTTTGTCATAATCCACTCACAATCAATCATTGGATTTGATTCTATAATCCCCACAATCCACCAGGGCCTCAAAGCCCAGATTTTCAGGTGGCAGAGCATTTTTTAACCGTATCCAGAAAATTTGCATCTGCAGCACCCAACCTTGGATGACCCCTAGCTCAGAAAAGTCCCAGGCTGCAAATGATCCAAGATCTCTGGGAAAGCTGGTGAAGAACTGAGCAAGAACCCCAACAATCACCAAACCAATTACAGAATCACATCAAACTTCAGACAACACATTAAACTATAATAGAAACAGCAAGTGGCACAGATTGGTGTCAGGGAACTGACCCTGAGCAGCCAACTGTCAGGATCAGGGATCAGTTGGGCTGCAGGCTGGGCGGGCAGAACCCATCTATGATGGGCATCAACTCAAAGAGGTACAATATACATCTTTTAAACCAGGACCAGCAGCAGGAACTAAAGTATGTATCACCCCTAAGAGGGTGATACATATTATTTCAAATAGCTTGTTGGTGTTGTTCATAGGAAGATGAGCAGCAGATGCAGGCATCAGTTTGGGGGTGTGGGGGTGGATTCATGTCCAGTTGTTTGAAGGATCCAGGTCCAACCAGTCCATCCTACCATTATCCTGCCCTTGACTCTTATTGCCATTACCTTCCTGTGACAAAGCTTTGAGGAGCTTTGTCTCCAGGGAGGCAATTTTATAGGACAACACTTTGTTATCATCCTGCCAATGGGCCATGATCTCAACGCTCTTTTCCTCTCTTGCCCTTAAAGCCTCAATTTCACGGTTTGCCTTGACTTTCACTTGTTGTAAAATTTTGTCAAATCCTACTAACAAGGTCCATGAATCCCACCCATAGATTCAATTTCCTTGAGTGGGGGTCCCTTCTTTTGCAAATTAGTTGGAATATAATTCTTCAAATGTGGCTTTCACTTTCACCAAAGACTCCTGGGACACACTCTTTGTTGCTTCAAGACTTTCCCATGCTTCCTTGAGAGAACTTGTAGGAACTTCCTTCCTAGAAGCCGCTGTTTCCACATGAAGTACTCCAAATTTTTCTCTTTCAAACAATACCAAAGAAGACATAATAATTGAAAAGGTAATTGAAGAGAAAGCATCAAAATTGACAATATATCTTTATTAAAATCTAGCTGTTTTTGCTTATATACCATTCAGGGCATATTTGGCTGAAAACCCCTCCAGTTCCGAAAATCAACCTTTAAACATGTCACATGGTCTATGACATTCATGTCATCCAAACCTGGATCTTTACCCAAAAGATCACCGCATGTCTCAACCTATGAGAATTAACCTACAATGAGAAGGAATCATATGACTCCTTTTGTCTCAATGTATTGATTCAGCATGGAGCTTCCTCAGCTCCTGGCGCCAAACCCCTGTGGAATATACACATTCCAAAACTCAGCTATCAATGTTCAAACTGGGAATGAGCTGATTGAACCTAGATACCCATGTACCTTTGCATGTGTTTGGTTTTCATTGGTTAATTGATGCCCTGTCAATTAAACTGACTAGCCTATGTGATTAATCAACTCAGTTTAAAGACACCTAGTCTTCACTTGACACAGTCAAGTCCATTTTGGCCCAATGATTAAATCCTTATTAATCATATCCCTATGCTTAATTAATTAACCTTCTGAGTTAATCAAAACGTTTGCAAACCCTTAGTTCCCAAGATTGACTCAGCCAATCTTGCCTCAATTTTGCTAGTTAGCACGGCCTAACTACCAACCCATATGCTATTATTTTATTAAACATACTGTAAATTCAGAACCTGTTGGTAAAAATACAGGATTGTCAAATTCTTTTGCATGAACCCACCAACTTAATTGAGTAATTTTAATCCCAGAACAACTGAATTTTTATAGAAAAGGATGGCAAATATTCCAGTAAGTTGGTGAGTTTACGCAAAAGAAGTTGACAATCCCGCATTTTTCCCAACAGGCTCTGAATCTACAGTAGATACCCAGTACACAGGAATCTTTATAGGAAGAATTCCTGTCAAACCACTCTAAATGAAATAAACACCAAAAACAGAACATCTTTATATTTAGGAGTATTTATTTGGCTAAATACTCAATATTGGCTGTTGTACAGTCACAAGTTGGTAGGCAGGGAGGGAGTTATATTTGTCTATAAACAGGTGGGGTTCAGTTATATACCAAGAGCTCTCTCTGTAAAACTTGACAGCTTCTCAGTGTGGGCCAGAGGGTCAACCACTAATATATTTTCAGTGGTGTACTCTATATTTGGGTTCTAAAGGGTACTAAACAAGCATGGTGTGGCGGACGGGATACCAAAAGAACAAAGCTGAGCTTTGCCCACTTTGCTCTTTTACGGCATCCCGCCTGGGATCGCGTCTAGTTATCCTAGATGCAATCCTTTTTTGTTTTTTAAATCAGTGGCCTTCTAAAATCTTTATCTTATACTCTAGTTGGTAAAAGGAAAGATGTATCAGGCAGGCTGCCAAAAGAGCAAAGCTATGCTACGCTCAGCTTCACTCTTTTACGGCAGCCCGCTGGTACTCATTTCCAGTTATAGCTGGTAAAAAAATGTTCAGGCAGGCTGCCAAAAGAGCAAAGCTGTGCTACGCTCAGCTTCACTATTTTACGACAGCCTGCTGTTATGCATTTCTAGTCTGTAGCTGTTAAAAAGTGTTTAATGATGGCTGGCTGTTGATATGTGTTTCTAGTCTATAGCTGGTAAAAGAAAAGATGTGCAGGCAGGCTGCTAAAAGAGCAAAGCTGTGCTATGCTCAGCTTCACTCTTTTACGGCAGCCCGCTGGTATGTGTTTCCAGTTAGAGCTGGTAAAAACTATGATCAAAGAGGGGTGTTGTGGGGTTCCTGTCCGCCAGTCCCCAAGTGTGTCCTGGATTGTAGCCAGGGACCGGCTGGAAGGGGTTGTCATTCTCTAGTAAGGGGAAATGTATCTCAGAAATATGTATAGGGGTCAAAATGGGCTTTTATTCACTCTCAGAAGGAAGATCCCCTTAGAAGCCTTCTGGTATATGGCCCGGGGGGTTAAGGAAACAATATGGATTTGCCAATACTTGGAGTCCTTCAACAACATCTTGGACTTCTTGTACTTGGTCTTGGACTCCTGCACCTAAGTCTTGGACGTCTGTTCCTTAGACTTGAACTCCTGCTCCTCAAATGTGGACTCTGGCTCCTTGGAATCAAACTTCTGTGCCGTGCTTAGGAACCAGCTCCTTATTCTTGGGCTCCTGCTCCGTTATCTTGGGCTTCAGCTCTAACCAAGCTCCTGCTGGTGATCAAAAGGCTTCCAAAATTCCTCTTGGCAGAAACTCAAGAGACCCAGAAGTGACCTCTCAAAGACCTGGAACGACCTCCAAAAAGACTGTCAAAAGACCCCTTGACTTTCCAGCCAGCCACCTTCTTATAGTGCCCTTTTCCTAACAGTTCCGCCTTTAAAATGGCTTTCTTCATAAGCTTAAACCATTGTCGCTCACTTTTTTCTATAATAACTTAAGCTTACATACTTAATTTCTCAAAAGCTTAAAGTATTAATATACTATTTTCTTGCTTATACTTTAAGCTTTTGGCTTCCAACCAATCATTTTCATCAGAAAACCTGCCAGAACTCAACCAATGAATGCAGAGCGCGGAAATAGATCATTTCTGAAGTTCCACTGGGATCCAACTATGAAAATCATTTCCACAGCTCAAACCATTCAAATCAACAACTCTTCACACACCAAAGCGTTAACCAGTCCATTATTCCGGCACCATTTCTTCCTGCATTCAACCCAAACCCATTTAAATAGTAGAATACTATTTAAGTTGTTCTTTCTGGACCTCTTCAACGTTTTCCCCATATATTTACAAATATAGTAAAATCCAAGGAAAACGTCCCACCAAAACAACCTTGTATCCCGCTCTCATAGCAACATACCTTTGTCTATCCTAGGAACTTAATAAATAAATATCTTACCCAAACTTCTATCCACATTCCTTCTTGATTTTCATACTAAACCAAGGCAAAATATTCCACATCTTCTCACTTTGGCAAAATCTTGGCTCATTTCTCTGGACCACTAGTTCTTTGCCATTATCTTCTGGTCCTCCAGCCAGCTTTCTTCAACAACAGTCACTAAACTTTCACTTGGCCAACATAAGCCCCGCCTGCAAACCACCAAACATGTGGATCATCACAGGTGTGAAGTTTATATCTTTTGGAGCTCAATTTTTTTGGCTTTTTAATGATCTTTATCATAAATCTTTTTAATGAACCCCCAGGGGTGATGGAAGCCTGCTAGTATGAGTTCCTGGTCTCATACCTAGTAAAAACCTGTTTAAAGATGCAGCCTCAATATGGTTTCTTGGTAACAATTATTTAGATTGTCAATGAAAAATATCAGAAATCAATGAGTATATAAAGTTGAGCGGAGAGCAGGCTACCATTAAAAAAGCTATGCTAACTCAGCCCTATTATTCACAGCTTCACACTGCTATCTTTTTCTTCTTCCCTAGCATAAATACCTTTTTGATAGTTCAGTATGTCTTTTTTAAATTTATTTAATATTCTGGTTGTTAAAAGATGATTTAATGATATTTAAAGTTAGTATTTTTTTGTAATAAAAGTGTTATTTTATTATTTGTGCATACTTTGTTAGAGAAGTAATTGTATATGCTTTGTAAATACTCTATTATAGTATTATCAAGGCTTTATTAGAGGTCTATAACTTTTATTATGCATTATATTTTGACATTTAAGAGACTTGAGATTAATTAAAGTACTTTTAAGAGCTTTTGAGATACACAGACAAACCCAAACATAGAACACCAAGTTTTCTCATCTAAAAAATCAACAATTTATACATGTTAACAAAAAAATTAGCCTACTTAAGTTTTTTTTGTGCATAACTTCTGTGTGTTCAGCACTTGGTTTGGGTATCTATCTCAACAGCTCTGAAAATTACTGAATTTTTCCCCATATAATGAAACTGCAGCCCTTTTAATTTTCTTTATTTTCAGTATATATTTTTAAATCCAATAGACATTACAATTCCCCAAATTAATAAAGATCAAGTACATGCTATAAAAATCTCTTTGTTTCCTGAACTTTATTTTGTAGTTTATAGGCTTAATATATTATTTTGCAGCACACTTTTTTTACTAAGATACTATCTTTATTTGTTGGTGACTGCATATTTTATTGATAACATATTGATCTTAATTTACTTTTTAAATATAAGTTAAATTATATATGGTACTCTAATTTTTGATATCATTATTTCCTATTTTTGATAAGATAGTGTCTCATTTTGTAGATCTAGATAATTAAAGTTTAAAGGAAGGCAAAGAGATTACCATAATAGTAAAAATTTGAATTTGGGTAAAAAAGAGCTAGTTGGATCAAAAAACTAAATTGGTGAAACAGTTTTTTTGTTAAAATATCTGTTTACTATAAAAAACTTACCCAAGCCAGGATCTGCTGTAGGCAGAAATCTGGGGCTTGAAATTAAGGTCAGTAAAAATTAGTGAAAAATGGCATACAAACCCAAGATCTGCTTCAGGGGGAAAGTTTGTGGGTTTTTAAAAAAGGTTAGCAAGTTATCAAAAAGCTTACCTGGCCCAAGATTGGCTTTGGCATAAAGATCTGGGAGTCCCTAGTAAAGTTAGTAAATTTAAAAAAAGGCTTACCTAAATCAAGATCTGCTTGTGGGCAAAAGTCTGGTTTTTTAAATCTAGGCTGGTAATTTAGTGAAAAAAACTTACCACCCCAAGATCTGCTATGGACTAAGTCTATCTAAAAGGATCAAAGGTTAGTAGTTTTTTTGGAAATAGTTAACTGATGAAATGCAGCTTTGTTTAAAAAAATTAGTGAATCAAAAAATACTTACTGTCGTAACTGTGCTGTTTTAGCAGAGTTACTTGGGGAAGAATATTTAGAAGATAGATAATAATCTTTATTGAGATATAATTATTATATAGTTCATGTGAATCAAGGATAGTAGGAACAAGATTGGTGATCACACAGCTGGATGGAAGAAGGGGGTGGCTTGATCCTGATAATGAGTCAAGCACCAAATTGAGATATCCACCGTAAAGGATCATCATCTGTTCATGTTGCTAGATTTGGTAATTTGAGTTGACTTCCTAGTCTGGCTTCAGGTGTCCGGGTAATCAGATTGTGGGTCACAAACCCGCTTGGTTGGAACCTTGTTGGCGGGTCAAGCCTGCGGTTTTGACACCCCCCCCCAGCTGAAGGTTGGCCTCCTCTGGGGGCAGGTCGTCAGGGAAGTTGTCAGGAGCCCGGGCGCCATATTGAACCAGTTGTTGTTTGGTGGCGGACAGGGCGGTTTCTTGTTGTTTCTGTCTTGCTTTGAAGGGTCGTAGGCAGTTGTGGTGTAAGGTCTTGCTTGCATTTTCCGAGCCCTTGCATGAGGTAAGTGTTATTGTTGTTTACCTTTAGAATGATTGCTGGCCCTACTTTTTTGGGTTGTAGTTTGCTTTTGTCAACATTCATGACCCAGACTTTGTCCCTGAATTCATGTCTTTGGCAGATGGGAATGAAGGTCTTTTGTAAGTGTTCCTTTTCTTTGGCTGCTTGTTTGCTGTTGGCCTCTATTACTTGAGGATCTGAGCAAGGGGGGACTTGACTGTGAATTTCCAGTTTGGGTCCTGTAAATGCTTGAATGATATTTGGCTGTGTGCTGTATACCAGTTCAAACGGGCTTTTCCCGGTGGATCTATTCATATGAGTTCTGCATACAAGTAGCGCAGTTGATAATTTCCTATACCAGTCCTAAGATCTCCCGGCGGTGAGTTTGGCTAGGGCTTGCACGAGGCTACCATTAAGCCGCTCTATGTGTCCATTGGCCTGTGGATGGTATGGTGTTGTGACAGTGTGTTTGACCCCATTTTTGGTGAGGTACATGTTGGTGTCTTTGGAGGTCAATTCTTTGCCTCCATTGGTTATCAGGAGTTCTGGCTTTCTAAACCTGCTGATTATTTCCTTGCCAATGAATTGTTGGACATTGTTACCGGTATGTGTTTTCACTGCTTGGGCTACTGGCCACCTTGTCACAAAATTGATGGCTGTGATAATGTATTTTTTGTTGTTGTGCTTTCCTGGCATGAGGCCCACAATGTCAAGAGCCCATACTTTGAATGGTAGTTAGGTTTGAATGGGGAGTACAGACTTAGGCAGGGTTTTTCTTTTGGTAAACTTTTTGCAGACCTCGCACTGTTCTAGCACTTCCTGGACATTGCAGTATAAGGTTGGCCACCAGGCTTTATGTTTTAGGAATTTGTATAGATTCCAGCTCTTGGTATGTCCAAGATCTCTGTGGTAGCAAAGAATGGTATCAACTTGTTGATGTGTGGGAATGTAGGGAATGGTTGTGCCATCCAACATCTTTCTGTGAAGGGTTCCATATACATCAGCAAAGAGGTGTTCATTCTTGATGACCGTTTCTTTGGTGATATTGGTTGTGCCTGCGGGGAACCCTTTGTCTTTTGTACGTAGCACTAGGAGAGGCCAGTCTGGGTTGAGCTCATTCTCTCCCCTATAAGTGCAGACATACAGACGGGACAGGGCATCTGCCATGGCAAGCTTGGCCCCAGGCTTATACTGGATGAGCATGTTAAACCTTTCTAAGATTTCCATCCACCGCGCTTGGCAGTGTGACAGGTTTGCTTGTGTCTTGAAGTAGATGAGCAACTTATGATTGGTTAGTGCTGTGAATTCTTCCTGCTGTTCCAGGTAACAGCGCCATTTGACTAGGCAGTGTATGATGGCCAACAGCTCTTTGTTGTGGATTGGGTATCAACACTTGCCATCCATCAGTTTGCGCGACTTGTAGGCTACTGGCAGGAAGTCACCATCACTATTCTTAATTTGTAGTAATCCCCCAATAAATGCATCTGAAGTGTCAGTTTCCATCTGGTACTCTCTGTCCCGTTTGGGATATTGTAAGATGGGAGCTGTTGTGAGCTTTTCCTTGAGACGTATAAAGCAGAGGTCACGTTGGGGGGTCCATATGAACTTGGACTTGGCGCCTGTTATGGCGGACAAGGGGGGCGGTCAGGACGCCACAGTTGGGTATGAAGCATTGTACATAGGCCACCATTCCCAAGAAGGTGTGGAGTTCTGATTTGTCTTTGGGAGGTGGCATTTTGCAGATGGCTTGTATCTTCTGGCTGTCAGGTTTGATGCCATCTTTTGAGACTATGTGTCCCAAGAAGGGTAGTTGCTCTTGGAAGAACTGGCACTTGGAGGGCTTGGCCAACAGTTTGTGCTGTGCCAAGGTCGCAAAGACTTCCTCCAGGTCTTTGTGGTGCTGTTCCACCAAGGGGCTGTAGACAATAATATTGTCCAGGTACACCAGGGCGTGTTTGCCTATGTGTGGTGCAAACACTTTGTTCATGAAGGTTACAAAGGTGGACGGGGCGTTGGTCATGCCAAAGTTGAGTACCACACATTTGTAGGAACCGTACTTGGTGCGGAAGGCTGTCTTGGGGATGTCTTCCTCCTTGATATAAATCTGGTTGTAGCCTGCGGTTAGATCAATCTTGGAGAAGACAGAGGCACCTCCCAAGGCGTCAAAGAGATTGTCAATTAATGGATAATGGGTAACAATTCTTAATGGTGACTTTGTTTAAGGCGCGGTAGTCTGTGACCAGGCGTAAGGTACCGTCCTTTTTAGCCACAAAGAATATGGCGGCCCCAAAGGGAGACTGTGAGGGGCGGATAAGTCCTTTTTCCAATGCCTCCTTGAGATAGGCGTGCAGGGCGTTGTCCTTGTTTGGGGTCAGCCTGTAAATGGGACGTGCCTTGGGTACAGCCCCCTTGAGTTGGATAGAGTGTTGGATGTGTTTCTCAGGGGGTAGCCCAGGTAACGCCTCCTTAAAGATTTCTGGGTGACGGGCCACAATGTTGCAATCTTGCAGCGTGGAGGTGTCCTGGTGGTCCTTGAAGTGTATGATTTCATACTGGCAGGAGTCCCAGTCAATTGCTTTCAGGTTTTCCTTCTTGTCCAAGGTCTCTGTGATGCGTACAAAGACGTGGTCTCATAGAAGTTGGTCTACAGAGTCTGGGTAGATTTGGTGGTTGACACCTTCACGCTTGATGGTCAACACTGAGGTCGCCCAGTCCATGTGGGGGTTGTTTTTCCGTAACCAGTCCAGCCCCAGTACAATGTCAAACTTAGGGAAGTCAATGACAGGACCTTGGGTGGTGGAGTGAAGGTTCTCAAGCATGACGGAGAAGGGGGCAGTTTCCTTTGTCACAGCAATGTGGTGTTCATCAGCCAGGACCACGTTCTTAATCTGCAAAGGATTAGTGGTCAGCTTGAATTTATCCACAAAGCTGCTGTTGACTAAAGTTTGGTCTGCGCCCAAGTCCAGGAGTGCTGAGCCTGTGTAACTGCAAAAGCGGAAAGGGTAAGACATCAATTTATTGGGATGTCTGGCAATGGTGTATAGTACCGGGTCTTCTGAGGGCACTTGGATCATTGGGCATTGGTCCACATCCTTGGGTTGGTATTCATTGTTGGGCAAGTCAGGAGTTGCATGGGGAGAGCTTGGCTTGCTTAGTGCTCTCCCCAGGCTTTTCCCTCATCCTGGTTGCCTTGGGTGGCAGTGACGCAGAAGTGGGTACAATTTGACTGGCCGTTATTCCCATTTCCATTCCCATTTGAACCTGTGGGTTTGTGGTTATTGTTGTTGCCGTTGCCTCCAGGGGGTGATCAAGAGGAGTGCCTGCTTGGATGGGAGTCCTTGGGCCTTTCTTGTTTCCCAGTCTGTGCCTTGTGTAGAGCATTAGATGTTTGTTCCGCTTTTTCTGCTTTGCAGTACAGGCTTTGCAGGTTGGTAACTTGGTCCAGGTTCACATGTCTCATCACATGCAACTTGAGAGCGTCGTAGTACATGAGGTGTGTAGCTGGAGTGTCAAAAGCCATGTTGGATGGGGCACAAAGACGGAGTTCCTTGTAGGTGCAGGTGAGTTCTTTGACGTTGCCTGTCTGGGTCAGGTTCTTTACTTGGCGTATGATCATGAGTGCTGTATCCTTAAGCATGAACCTTGCCAAGAAGTCCTGTTTGAAGGTGTCCCAGTTCTTGTCAGTGTGTTCTTTGTGCCACTTGTCACACCAGGTGCCAGCGTTGTAGGTCAGGCAAATGGAAATCTCCACAATCCAAAATTGCTGCAGGCATTCCATCTGTCAGGGATTCTTTCCCTGACTACCTGAATATTATTGACAACTTGGGCACAAACATATCCTCAAACCAACACAACCACAATTCCTTACAAGACACCAATTCAAAGACACAACACAACCAACTCAACAATCACCTTAGTTTTTTCAAACCTTTCCGGAACAAGATTTGAACCCGGGACACTATTAACACATGTATTGTTAGTACAGGATCATCACCAACCTTTGATTTACCTTTTTATTACACCTTGATTCAATTGGTTTTTGCTTTCAAAATGCTTTTCAAAATTGAAAGTGTTAATATTAAGAGTGCAAACGTCACTTACCGCTTTGCTTCTGATTGGCTGCTTCCAGTCTATCAATCAATTGTTGAACCCCTCTCTCTGCCTTTAGTTCAAGCGCCGTACCGCTCTATACTTGATCTTCTATCTCTACACCGCTTAATTATCATGATTATTGTGAGATCTTTCTGGATCTGCTTATTACACCAGGCTAGTTTGAAAATTATCAAACAATTATTTAAATTACACTTAAAAAAAGGTGAATTTAAAATGATTATCTATTTAAATCCTCTCAATTGCCAAAACTCCTCTCAAAGGCTTAGCCTTATTTTTTAAGCTATATAAGCTCTAAACTTTTATTCAATTCAAATGTTCCAACAATAAAGATTATTACTCTTCTAGCTACTCCTCCATTTTTGATAACACTCCCTTTTTGAAGCCATGAGGGGAAGCCTTTTCCTATCCTGGTTTCTAGCCTACTTCTTGTCCAAGGTGTACGCCTTGGAAAACCCAACTCCAACAACCAACTGGTATAATTCCTCCCCAGATGAAGCCCACCAGAAGGAATCCCTTGCCAATGGATGGTTCAAATATCCTTCTGGACATTGGGGACATAAATTCCATTATGGTTGCTTGTTTGCTTCCCCACCCACTGAACCTACTCTGGTTAGACCTTATGCTTCATTTTACCTTTTGACATATTTGGTGGGCTACTATCTACTTGGGAGATTTAGTTCTATGTTTGGAAGATTTGCTTATCTAGGACAACTTGGACATCTTGCAATGGTCACGGTTCCTATCGGCTCAGTCATAGCAGGCTTAAATGTAGGGGCCTTGGCCCATCAGCTGGGAGGTTTATTCCCCGCAAAGTGGGTCCCTGACACCATCTGAGCCAGCTTGCTTTGGGCGGACTGAATCCATGTGGCAGCATTGTTGTTGTTGGCCCCGCAAAGGGTTCCAATATGGCGCTGCAAAGTCTTTGTGCAACGTAGGCGGGCATGGTGGTTTTGTCAGCTGGTTGTGGCATCAAGGAAGGTGCCTGAAAGAACCCTTTGGCGGACAAACCATTGAAGGTGGGTAGCGGGATCACCGTGTTTTGGTAGAGAACAAAACCATCAGGTATCTTGGTACCAGGGGTATACAGAGTCCAGTCAGGTGGGAGGCCAGACATGATTCTGTCGAGGATTTGTTGGCCGCAGTGTGTGCGGGCAACAGGCGGAATTTTTCAAGATAAGGTAGGATGGAGAACCTACCTGTGCTACCAATGTTGTAACTGTGCTGTTTTAGCAGAGTTACAAGGGGAAAAATATTTAGAGGATAGATAATAATCTTTATTGAGAAATAATGATTATATAGTTCATGTGAATCAAGGATAGTAGGAACAAGATTGGTGATCACACAGCTGGATGGAAGAAGGGGGTGGCTTGATCCTGATAATGAGTCAAGCGCCAAATTGAGATATCCACTGTAAAGGATCATCATCTGTTCATGTTGCTAGATTTGGTAATTTGAGTTGACTTCCTAGTCTGGCTTTGGGTGGCTGGGTAATTGGATTGCGGGTCACAAACCCGCTTGTTTGGAACCTTGTTGGCGGGTCAAGCCTGTGGTTTTGACATTACCAAACCTTAATCTACATCAGGGCAAAAATCTGGTTCTAAAATCTAGGTTAGTAAAATTGATTTTCTAAAAATGACTTACCCACCCCAAGATCTGCTATGGACCAAGCCCATTTAAAAGGATTTGAAGGTTAGTATTTTGAAGTAAAAGCTTACCTGAAATGCAGAATTGAATTGAACCTTGAATTGAATTAGTTTTTTTTAATTTTGTTACCTTTATAAATCAAAGTTAGCTTCAAATTTTTTAAAAATATGCTTAATTTGATTATCACTGATCTACTATGCTTAAAACAGTTAGTATTATGTGTATATTTTGAAGATTACCTTTGTTTTGAAGTGAATTGTTTAAATTTGAGTTGAAAAAGTTAGTATTGTGTTTAGTTAAGGCTTACCTTGGCTTAGTAAATCTAATCTTATCTTCTTGGCTGAGAAATAGACTGATTGGCCAATCATTGCTAATGTTGTCATTTCTAGCTCCAATGGTTATCAGTAAGTTTTTAAGTAGAAATTTCAACATCTTACCTTTATATCAAGCCAGATCATTTTACATCCAACTATCATAAAATCTAGTTTAATTTCAACTGCCGCAGGCTGTGATGCTGCAAGACACTGCAAAGTGTCCAACAACCCCTCCTGCGGCAGCATCACCCATCAGAACCGACCCATATAATAGGCACAACCAATAGGGTCATTGACCTCAATCAGACATAAAAGCAGGAAAGCTTTTCCACGCCAAAACACAGTAAAAATCTTGGCCAGGGACTTGGCAGGGTATAGAAGACAAGCGTTGTGTGGCGGGCGGGATGCCAAAAGAACAAAGCTGAGCTTTGCCCTTTTACAGCATCCCGCCTAGGTACGCGTCCAGGTATCCTAGTTGAGTCACATTTTTTTGTTTATTTAAATCAGTGGCCTTTTAAAAATATTTTTTAAACTCTAGTTGGTAAAAGGAAAGGTGTGTCAGGCTGGCTACCAAAAGAGCAAAGCTGTGCTACGCTCAGCTTTGCTCTTTTACAGCAGCCTGCTGGTACGTGTTTCCAGTTATATCTGATAAAAAGCATTTGATAATGGTTGCTGGTATGCATTTCTAGTCTATAACTGTAAAAAGCCTTTATTATTGTAGGCTATCAAAAGAGCACAGCTCTGCTACACTTAGCTTTACTCTTTTATAGCAGCCCAATGATGTTTTATGATCTCAGAGCTGATAATTAGCTTTGTTTGAATTAAAGATAGTTATATTATTTCCAATGTTTTTAGCCAGGGTTTAAAGCTTAGCAGAAATCAGTGAGTATAAAGCTATGAGTGGTGAGCAGGGTAACAAAAGAGAACAGCTGTGTTATGGTTAGCTTTCTCTTTTACAGCTGCTCACTGTTATCTTTCTGTTAGTCTAGCAGAAAGACTTTTTGATAGTTTCAGCAAAAATTCTAATTTTGTTTATAATTCTTGTTTTCCAAGATGATTTAGTAGTTTTCAAAAATACAGTTTTTTATTATAAAAATTATAGTTGTTTTGATTGTGCAACTTACATCAGAGAAGTATATGGAGATGCTATACAACTATCTCTATTAAACTATCAGAAAGGTCTTATTTAGCAATTTTTTATTATGGATTATACTTTTGGCATTTAAGAGATGGAAGATTGAATAATTCTTACATTTTTTTGAAACTACAATTCTTTTGAAATAATTTTATTTCTCATTAACAGTTTTGAATCTTAAAGGATAAATAAATACCTTTATTTTAAATTTTACTCATTTAATATAAATATATATCTTTCTCTGGCTTAGCTGATGTAGTCTATAAGAATTATCATATGTAACAAATTTATTTGAAATATCTATGTTTTGTTTAGTTTATTTTTTTTAATTTTTGTTCTGACATGTTCATCTTTTTTATTGTAGCTCTAAAATAAGTATTTTTATGCCATTAGATTCCACTTATAAGCTTATACTTTTTACTTTTTTAGAAGTATCTGAGAGAGTTGTGGATATTTCTAAAACATTTTTCTTCATTTAGCTGGGCTTAATTTCTTTAGCATATTTATTCTTTTAATCTATAGCAAAAAGCTCAGAAAAAAGGCATCCATTTTTTTAAAAAAAAGTAATGATATTTTAATTCTTTAGGGGTTTTATTTTTTTGGGAGGTAAACAACAAAGTAGCTTTAATACAGAGATCTTTAAAAATAATAAGGCAAATACAATTAATAAAAAAACACCTATAATAAAATACTCTTTTTTTAAGAAATACAGTTGTTTTAGATTTTTTAAAGTTACCAAGTTTTTGTTTGAAACTATACAAGTCAGATCTAAAAAATGAAAACAAATGCCAAAAGATTTTTCAAATCTACAGCATAAAATAAGAATAAGTCTTGCTATAACAATTTAAAAGTTCTTGAGTGATAATCTGTAGTTTTTGGCAATAAAGCTTTGCAAAGTATCCACCAAGTGTTTCTTTTAAAAACCAATAAGTGCAAAAAATAAAAAAATAATTAGATTTTTAATAGGTAATTTTAAGCAATTAGTTCAGGATATATTACTAAAAAAGTAGTAAGTTAAATTTGGGTTTAAAAGGCTAGTTGGATCAAAAAACTAAATTGGAGAAACAGTTTTTTGTAAAAATATCTATTTAAACTAAAAAAACTTACCCAAGCCAGGATCTGCTGTAGGCAGAAATCTGGGGCTTGAAATTAAGGTTAGTATATTTGGAAAAGATGATTTACCAACCCCAAGATCTGCTGCAGGGGGAAAGTTTGTGGGTTTTTTTAAAAAGGTTAGTAAGTAGTAAAAAGCTTACCTGGCCCAAGATTGGCTTTGGGATAAAAATCTGGGAGTCCCTAATCAAATTTAATAAATTTAGAAAAAATGGCTTAGCTAAATCAAGATCTGCTTGTGGGCAAAAGTCTTTGTTTTTTTAATCTAGGCTGGTAATTTAGTGAAAAAAAACTTACCACCCCAAGATCTGCTGTAGACTAAGTCTATCTAAAAGGAAACTAAGGTTAGTACTTTTAAGAAAGGGCTTACCTGAAATGCATCTTGATTGAAAAAGATTAGTGAATAAAACTTTGCTTACCATTCTCATTTTAACTTCAGGGCAAAAATCTGAACTTTCTAATTTAGGTTTGTAAAGTTGATGAATAAATAACTTACCCACCCCAAGATCTGCTGTGGATCAAGCTCATCTAAAAGGATTTGAAGAATGTTAGTATTTTTAAGGAAAAGCTTACCTGAAATGAGGAATCTAATAGAATTTAGAAATGAATTAGTTTTTTAATTATTACCTTTATAAAGCAAAGTTAGCTTCAAATTTTTAAAAAATATGCTTACCTTGAATATTAATGATCATATATGCTTAAAAAAGTTAGTATTGTATGTATATTTCGAAGCTTACCTTTGTTTTGAAGTGAATTGTTTAAATTTGAGTTGAAAAAGTTAGTATTGTGTTTAGATAAGGCTTACCTTTCCTATCAAATGTAATCAAATCTTCTTTGGTAAGTATCTGATTGGTTATTCATTATTTCATTGTTAATGATTGGTTCTTGAATTTAAAATTCAATTTCTTGGCCAATCAAACGCAGCTTGGAAGCTTCCAAACTGAAACTGGAACAATCTACATTGGCGGGCAAAGAAAACACCAAGCGGCTCCGCTGACAGCTATGCCAGCCAGACGGGCAGCCTGACAGGCTGCATGAGAAAAGGCTTACTCAGGGACTTGCCAGGACTAAAGCAGTAGATAAAGTGGACAGGCCTGCAAGGTGGCCCTTGGGGACAGGAAATTCCAGGCGGTGGGGCAGGCAGGCTAGAAGGAGTAGGATTAAACTTCTATATAACTAGGATCAAATACAGGATTTTTAGGAAATTAATCCCTCCTAAATTTTATTTCAGAGTTCCAATAAAGTTTGGTGTGGGGTCTAGGGGTTCATACAGTACCCCACTACCAGAATTTAGTTCTAATGGTCAGGATCCAAACAATCTAGAAATGAAGAATCAGATGGCTGGACTGCCTGAGTTTAAGGACAGTAAAATGGCACAGGCGCAGGGAGGGCGCTCATTGGTTAAATAATTCTGAAGGGTTGTGTGACCCTTCTATTCCAGAGCAGTATTACTGGGGTGGTTTTCTGGTCATTACCTTCCTTAGGCACAGGGTTCTGATTGGTTACCAAGGCAGGTATTAGGCCATCAGGCCAATATCAGGGGCCTCTTTGCCTCCATTTGGCAAGCATTCAAGATGTTCAGTATGTGCCATGCGGGTACCTTAGCACCAATTTATTTGCTTTCGAGGGCATCCACGGGTCAACCCTTGTTGTCAGAAATTGCGCCATTAATGCTATTTTGATACAGCCTTCAAATAATGATACGTGCAAAGATTTGGTTGGTTTTGCTTTTGACTTCAGAAATTCCTTGCCTTCCATAAATGGGTCAACATCAATTTCCACCCATTCTGTAATATCATATCTGCCCTCAACTGATCATGGTTTGATTTCAACCCAATGTGACCCCCTCTGCCACTCTGTCTGCCTATTGAGTGATCATTGACCCTTGTCTGCTATTTAAGTAGAATCATTTCTTCTAATAAAGACAAGTTTATCCACATTTGTGTTGGCTTTTGTATTCTTCAAGCTTTTTCCATTCCTTTTTGCCAAAAGGAATTCCCCTTCTTTCATTCCAGGAAATTAAGGTATGTGCCCTTAATTTTGCCCTGAATGCTAACCCAAGGCTAGCTTCAAACCTCAAATCTTTTGTTATAAAGATTTCCCGCTGTGTCCTCCTGAACTTTGTCCCCAGGAGCTGAACACAACAAAATGGTGCTCACTACAGGGGCTGCAAGCCCCTTTGTTACTCTGTTCCCCACGCCTTCTTTGGTCCTTCTCATTTTGTCTCTGTTTTACCCAAACCACCCAAGGTCTCTAGTCCTCCACTTGAGGAAGATATCTCTAATCCTTCACTACACCAATGGTAATGGTGTTATCTCCCAGGCCTGTGCGGGACCCTTCCAGCTTTCTCTCTCAATTATGATCAAGCTTGCACCACAGCACACTCCTTCCTTCACACAGGCACAGTGGCAATGCATAACATTCCTGGCCTCCACCCTGGCTATGCCTCTGAGGATTTTTACTCCTTCCTACTGGATTTTGGTCTTCCCCCCTGCTCTAATGAAATCCATGGAAGCTATTAGTGTGCAGGTCAATCAATTTATCCAGCCCACCTTAGTTCACCACCTGTTAGCTTTAGGGTTGCAGAACCAACTCCTGTCTGCTGTGGCCATTGATGTCTCCAATAACCATGCACAGAACATGGCTTACCAGGAGTGGACCCATAGCCTCTTTGCCTGTTATTCTGGTACCAACGTGACTTGTTGGCTTCACAGAAGTACCTGACCTTGTCATTAAACTCACTTTGCTCCTTGCTCCCAGGGTACATTGGGGGATTGACTATGTGAGCAAGACAACCATCAGGCTATGTGGTGAGGAAAGATCAAAACAACTCTCTTGAAATATTAAAAAGATTTTGAGCCCTTAGTTGACAAACTCAATCAATTTTGGGAACATATTAATTCTCAACTCAAGTTAATTGGAGCCCACATTAATAACGGGGCCATCAACTACACCAGCAATACAGCTTGGATAAGGCCGTTCTTGGGAACACTCTGTACCAGGTTCAGAACTATGTGGATGACAAATTAGCCTCAATTGAAGTGACTCCATCTACTCCCTCTTCCAAGATTTTGTCTACCTTTGAGGCTAAGGTCTGGGAAGCCATATCAGAGCTCAAAGCCACTACTCAACACCAGGCCTCTACTTCCAACCCTCCTCTAGTAAAACCTATGCCTAGCCCCCGCATCACCACTTTGACAGACCAAGTAGCTACATTGTGCGGTGAGATAAAGTATTTACGTCAACACTTCTCTGACCAAGACAGTTTGTTCTCTGAATCTGATGGCAAAGAGAGGCTGAGGTCACTGATGTCCCGACCCATACAGACCATGAATGCTGTCCTAGTTTGAAAGGGCGACCCCATATCAATTGTGCCCTTGCCTTAGACAACTTGGTGGCAGTGACCAATGAGGTTGAGGACAGACAGGACATGCTGGAAAGAGAAGTGCAGAACCTTATCCTCTTAACAGAGACAATTATTGAGTAGGTTGCTCCTTTGACATCCCAGGCTACCGCTTTAGCCACCTGTGTCAATGAGATTGCAGGTACTTTGTCTGTACAACAGATACAAGTTGATGAACTTGAAACTGCTGCCACTACTGCCAGGGATATTAGTGGGGAAAACAGCTCTACTCTAGACACCTTAGAGGAGAACCTCCAGCTCTTATGGGCCAGACAACCTGCTGCCAAATCTGAGTTTGAAGGAAACCCCTACATTAATGTCCTTAACCAGGGTGATAACAGCCAGTCTACCTTGTTATCTATTGATCCCAACTACAAGCTCACTTTCAAGCAGATCTTTGATCCTAAGACCTCTACCATTGCTGCTTTCTTGACAATCTACAAAACTGCAATGTGAAGGGCTACAGATGATCTTAAGAAAGAGCATATCCTTACCTGTCTGCATCCCACTTGCCAAGAAGTTGTAAGCCCCAAACTCCCATCCATTGTCACTTGGGAAGATATGAAAACCTGTTTATCAAGGAATTAGGAGGAGATCTCAGTTTGGAGGTCAAGAAAGATGCTTTTATGAATACTGCTTTCAAACCAAAAGAAATCTGGCTGAGTTTGCTGATTGCTTCTATATTGAGGGACAACAACTCATAACCAGTTGGCAATTGACTCCCCAGGAAGTGTATACATCATGCTCTAATGCATTAAAAGTGAATCAGATCCTGTGTCTGCACTTTAAGGCCCACAAAGCTTCCCTTACATCTATGAAGAGTATCAAGACCCTCTTGCAAGATATGCACTTGACTCACGGGGGTACTGTGGTGTGCAAAAATAAGGCCAGCAACACAGGAGTCACCTCCTGCACCCCGCGTATTATGACTCTAGGCTCAAGTGGGCCATCTAAGAGGCAAGGATGTCACAATTTTGGTCTGATTGGACACCACTTGAAAGCCTGCATCAACCCTTGTCTAGAGGGATGTGACACCAAAGAGCAGGAGGGAAAAGAGAGGTCAGCTTAGAGGCAGAGACACTCTCTTCTGATCAATCTCCCCTGTCTCCTCCTGATCCTCCCTCTGATAAAGAATCTTCTCCTTTGTCTAGCCCTATTATCCTTCACCTTTTCCATGATCTTTTGAGCAACTCTGAGCCCAAAGATTCTGACTTTGATTAATCAGATAGTTATGTCTACTCAGTGTTGGCTGTTACTGAGACTTTGTTGGTCCCCTTCAAAGTTTGCTCAGGGAAGACCATGTTTAAAGCTTGTCGTGTTCTGAGGCGCGCGCAGATACACAATGGGGAATCCTAACCTTAGGATTAATTTGTACTAAGTCTTGGTTAGAATGGCAGAGAATTCTATGCAATTATCTTGTGGCCCTGATGGAATACTATCTACTAGACGTGGCTAGAGAGGCTCTAAAGTACTTGGAGACACAAACACAAAAATATGAATAGAACTTAATTTTTTTGTGAATAAGAAATGTAATTAATATATATAAAAGTGAGTCTGTCTGTAATGTCGCCTCGAGTGGGCTCAAGCCTTAAGGGATTTGACTGAATTGATTTTTACTTAAATTTGATTTTAAAAGTTGGTTGTTAAGCCACAAGCTCAATTTGGCTCATCCTTACATTCAATCCCTTACATGCATCTTTGAAAGTACTCAGGTTGAATTCAGTAGAGTGTGGTCTAAATCATGTTGAACTGAAATATAAGCCACTCGAACTTTAATAAATTTATATTTGATTACTTGAATTTTAAATTAGTGGCTAACCCTATTCAACCATATCAAAGTGGCTTATCTTTCTAGATTACCCAACTCTAGAATGGGTGGATTAAAACTGGAAGAGAAGCAGCAATTGTTTTAGATTGTTTTATATGATTGGATGATTATGCTCTGTGTGAGGATTGAATCGACGACGAAAAGAGAGCTTGGTCAATTTAAAGTGATACGGTTTAAATTATAATATAAATATTAGTTTAAAGAAGGAGATGGTTGGCTTGGACATTTCGAAATTCTTATTCTTCAAGTGAGATAGAGCATTCCAATTCGATGCCACCTGATCCAAGTAGCTCCATATTGTTCAGAGTAGACCTTGCTTGCCACAGCTTCATCCCAAAAGAACATCAGTGGAGTAAAAATACTATGATAAAATTATGATTCCATATGATGATTTTCATGGAAATTAGAGGACGTAGATCAATTTTTCAAATGATTCCGATCAAAATGGTACCAAACATGATAGCTCTAGCTGCTCTAGATGCTGAGATATATAGTTAAGTGCTGGAATCAGGTTCACGTCATAATCAAAGGCTCGGACTCGATTTGATATTATCTAAATTTACTTTTAACACACTAAAAAACTAAAATCAATGTATCTCAGTGAATACTAAGCCGATTTTGATGTCCAATAGTTTATTTAAAAGCTGCAGATCAGCTCTACATTGTAAAGGGATTAAAAAATTAAATACAAGATCTTAAAATAATTAGTTTATCTTTACTAATCTTAATAGTGATACTACACTTATTTAGATTTAGTTTTTATTTATACTTGAAATATACAATTTTAATTTTAAATTTAAATAAATATAATTGAAACCACATTTTAATAAAGCAGTTAAATAAATTTTAATTAAACACATGATAAATACTCCAAGCCTAAAAACACAATAAAATATATTTAATTGATTTATTAAATTCAACTTTAATTCTGTCCTTGGACGGGGCAACCACCTAGTGGTATATTAATTGCAATATTCTACAATAAACAATACCTTATTCTATTCACTCTTGTCCTTTCTATTGGACTGTTGTCTTCCCTAACTCAAATACTGAATCCTCATTGGTTCAGTTGCAACAATAAGATGAACATTCTAAAAATCTACTGTATGTGCAATGTCTTTTTCTATATTTTAACTTAATAAAAAAATTTAAATACACACTTAATTTTTTATTGTAGATGTTTCAGTTTTGTCATTAAAAATAAGTTTGGCTTAAAAAGTGTCAACATTGACACTTTTACGTTGTGAAAAAGAAAAAAAAATTCAATTTTTATTAGTAAACCTAAAGGAAAAATCTGGTTAAATCAAGTTTTTGATCAAGCTTGATATTAAATTGTGTCAAAATGGCCACAATTTTGTCGTGTTTTCTGGGTTTGCACCCCTGAACACTTTGAAAAAAAAGAATTAAGCTAGTGCAACTAGCAAAAAACATAGGAGATTTCAAGTTTCAAGTCAGCAGTGACCATGTCAACAAAGTGCCAACATGGGTGGTGTTGCCTCTTATAGCCCCACATCTAGAAACCCTTATCATGAATTAAAATAAAAGAGTTGTTATTCAAATAAGGTTTTTTGAGTATGAAAACACTTGATAAATACCCTAAAATATGCCATCACAAAAAATGCCATCTAGAAAGACACCATCTGGAATCCATTAATTATTATGCTTTTTGTGGTAAATCTGAGCCTTTCCATTATTAACTGGTAATAAAGTATGGTACTGATTTAAGACCCTATGTCAGAGATCCAGTCTTGGGCAGCCAACCCATTGTTTCCTGGGGTGATCTGGGCCAGGTTTTTTGCGGGCAATGCCCACCACAAGAGGAGAGCTAACTTAAAAAGATAGGAGGCAGACTTTTCCTCCCAGGACCACGGGCCAGCGGCAAGAATTATAGTGTCAATCACCCCTTTGAGGGTGATGTACACAATCCCAAACAGCTTGCCATAATGGTTGGTTGGGAGGTTGGGTGAGGAAGCAGGCATAGGTTTTAGGGTCACGGGCAGTTCCATGGGCAGGTTGTAAGCAGGGAGATAGTTAAATTTCCATCTGAACAACTTGGGTGTTGAATTTATCCATGGTCTTTGTTGGTTGTATCTAACTGCAGATTGTATGCGGGCCAAAGGGTTGAGTTTGAGTATCTTTTCCAGGGTGTAGTCCTTGTATTCAGCTTTCAGAGGGTAGTCGGTAAAATGGACGGGTCTGAAGGGTACACCAGGAGGACAGAAAACTGCAGGCAGTGCAGCAGGGGGGCCAGGAGATCTTGAACTGAATTGGTAGATAGCAAATACCAAATAAGGCAATAGCTATGTGAGCCAAAATAACATAACCTTTATTCAAAACTGGCAATAAGGTTTGAGCGCAGGATCTATAGGCATATATAGCATCTCACCTCCAAACTTAGTATTTTCCATAAGGGCTTCATCAAAATATCGGGAAAAATGTGGGTGGGTGGCCAGAAGGCCCGGGTGTAGGAGCGGCAAAATGGCACCTCAGCTGGATGTTCTCTCATTGGTCAGAATTTTCAAATTGGTCACTTGATTTCCTTGATTTTTGGCTGTGGTCACAAGGTCAGGCCCAAAGCCCGGGTTTCTCCTTGGCAGTTGAGTTTGATAGGTTACTTGAGAGAACTTCAAGCTCATGAAGTTCATGGGGCCACCTTCTCTGCCTCCATTAGGCAATTTAAGAAACTCCTCCTCAGGAACCATTATAATTAAACCTGTACTGATATTCTGACTTCAGGACTTAGCAGGGCCTTCAACTTGCGGGGGCTTGATCTCAGAAAAACGCGGACAGGCAGGCTCTTGGTCCATGGGGCCAGCGGCCCGTAGGAATCTGGGTTCAGGGTTTGAATCTTGCCCTTGGGCCTGGGTTTTGAGGGGTAACAAATTGTCAATCCTGACACCCCACATAATAAATCAACTAAAATTAATACCACTTTGATATTACTATCTCCTTGTAAAACAGCCATTAAAACCCCCATTTTTAATATACTGGTTTTATTCCTTACCATAGAAGAATCTGTAATATTTGGGTTTAAACATTAAAATTTTTCATTAATGATTTTATATATGCAAGGGTGTCACAAGTGACAAACTCCTGTCAACTATGATAACCAAAAGGCCTCAACTATGAGAGTCAAACCCTGATGCCCCGCGGGCCGCCAGCCCACAGGGCCAGTCAGCCACCCGGCTGCCCGCAGTTTTTGGGGTTTGAATCAGAATTGGATTTGACTTCAGAGAATCTCCTGAAGTCTGATGAACCAAGTTTACCTACAACAATGCCCCCGCGCTAGAGGTCCCTGTTAACCCAACCAATCAACAGGCCGGGTTAGCCACAGACCCCAGAATAACCCGGGCTACTACAGAAGAAGAAACAAAGATACCTTCTATAAGAAACGGGTCACCCAGAGATGACACATCCTGTGACCTGGTTAAGGAATTGGAGTGCTCTAGTTGCAAGTCAGCTAATGAAATAACCCCCGCAATTGTTGCCACCAAGGGCTGTGAGGACCTAGTAGATGGGGAAACCCAGGTCATGAAAATCTTTGAAAGTTTTGCCATGACAGATGGGCATACTTATACCCTGGGCCGCCAGGAAGATGCCCATTGCCATCCTTGCAATAAAGTGACATGAACCTTTGGTTCAACCAGATCATACCATACTTGTTATTAGTTTTACTTCATCTACAGTCTACTCCTCGTGGCTCTGCCCCACGTGTTCACCTACCCCAAGAAACCGTGGACCAGCCGCCCGAACTTTACTGTCCACCAGGAGCTCCCTTCGGCCCAGTACATTTTACCGAGTACCCACCCAACCTGGTGTATTCTGAGTTTACTCTGGAGGAGATCCTCATCCACGACCCTGAAGCTAGAACTAGAGAGACTGAAACTGTATACAGAGAAGGCATCAAAATCACCATACCTCCTCTGCTATTCCGAGACAAATATAACTTCCTGCCCGCATATTTGGTTCCAATGACGCCGCCCCTCACCCCTCAGCCCAACCACCCACAAGAATCTGTTGCCACTGAAAAATCCACTTCCACCCAAATATTTGGGGTGATGTATATCACCCTCACTGGGTTTATTGATTCCATGGTGCCTACAAGCAGACCTTGGGCAATCCTTGGGAAATTGTTATCTTATATTGTAAAGTTAGCCCCAATCCTGTGGTAGGCTCTCCCTGCTGGGCCTGCGGGCCGTCCGCCCGCAAGTCCTCAGGAATCCCCCACAGGTTGGATCCCTGACAAAGTGTAGTGACTCCATTAACTGGAACAACTATAATCAGATTAAGGACAGTGTGACCGAGACCACCTCATCACTTGAAGGTTGACATAATTAACTTTCTCACCTGGTTAAGGTAAACAATCCCAGATTCAGTGTGATTATCAACAAGCTGAAGATCAAGCATGCCCATGGGACCAGATATACTCCCAGGCCCTCAACATCAAAGCTGTAACATCCAAGCATGCAGACCAGTAGGTCAAGTTTTCAAGTTTTACTAAGGAGAATTGTCCTATTACACCAGAGAAGACTGCCTTACCCATCTCAAAGGCATTTTCAAGGCTTTTGGGCTAAAGCCTGATCAATTTAACTCTTCTATTGAGTACTTTATCTCCAAATATTTAATTTTTACTTTATTTTTAGTATATAGATGTAAACATAGGAAAAAATTTCAATATGGATATATCACAGTTTTGGGGTATATTGGCTTTGGAAATTTGTGCACTATACTTGCTACTAGCTAACCCCACATTTTTATTGCAGATTGAAATTCTTGGATGATTTTGAATCTTTCCATGTGTTTTATATATTAGGCTTTAGAACTATTTAGCCTGTTATTAATATTTCAAGTTATCAGGCACAGTTTAGCTGGTAATTTGAGTTATGGCTTCTAGATGGCGTTTTTGGACACATTTTCTAGATGGCGTCTTTCTTGATTTTATATCCCACCAGTGCATCTATGGGCCCCTCCTGTTTGTTGTGAGATACATTATCAGGAAGGGAGGTAACCTTGGTTGTAACACCTCCTTGCCCTTTCTTGTGTCCAGCACCAGGATAGGTACTTGTGGGAGATTTGGGAAGGTCTGCATGAAGAGTCTTTGTGTGGGAATGGTGTGGCACTCTTACTACAGTTATTGGGGATAGTCTAAGGGTTGATTGTTAGCCTTGGTACTGTACTAGTTAGATACCAGACAAGTAGTCAGTAGTACAAAAGCGGTCAGACCTGGAGAACAACAAAGGGTTTAGAGTAGTGGCAACAGTAACTACTTGAAAGCAAATCCTTAACAAGTGACTTCTATTCAAGCTTTAATTGGCAGTGTAGTTGATGGGAGGAGACTAGTCTTTGCAGTTCTTAAATTATACACTCAAAAAAGTATTTGATGGTGTAGCTAATATAAGGGGGGTGTAACATATATTTTATTGAGAAGAGGGAGAGGGGTTTATATACTACAACTTACTTGATAACTCAAGTTAAGTTGGTCATTGCTTGGGGGTTGAGAGAGGAGGAAACAAATGCCAAACCACTAGGGATCAACAAAACAATCAGGGGAGGATGGGAATAGCCCCAGTGGCACAAGGGGGTTGCAGAGGGCTCAAAGATGGAGAAGTTGGTCAGTTAACCACAGTCAGTGAACTGTATCAATTGATAGATTTAACTTCCAGCCAGTGAAGTCCTAATTTGGAACCAAGGCAGGTGAATGAGCAATCCAGAAGCTAGTTGGTGGAGTCCCAATCCAAAGGCCAGGGTGGATGAGAAATCTGGAAGCTAGTCAGACTTATATGATGATCCAGCAGCTAGTCTAAATCATAATCATCAAGAACAACTACTATATTGGAAGGGAGATCAGGATCCTAATACAATCAGGAAGTACCCAATGGCAATCAGAATTAAAGCAATCAACTGGTGACAAGTTTCACCACATATCCCTTCACATGAATAGACTATAAATGTGGAAATTAGTAGAGCCTGATCAACAAAAATGGGGGACATTAAGAAACTTGTTGTAGACCTGGTAACCAAGCAATCAGCTGTGGCAGAGGAAAACAAGACAATCACCAAGGGTCTGATTAAAGTATCCAACATGCTGAATGACTATGCCAAGGAAATGGAGGAATTGGATCATTTTTGACAGCAAATAATCTCCATTGCTAGTGGTAGCCAGCAAGCGCGTTCAATGAGTATTTCCAGTAACTATCAGAAAGAGAACAACATTGACAAGCAGCAAAAAACCAGCAGAGCAAACCAAAAAGAAGCCTCAAATCTTGTTACGCAAACCAGTGGCTCCCGTTACCAAAAAGGAGAAGGAGAAGCCTTCCAATCAGCAAGATTCCACTGAAGAGACACTCCTGAGTATCCAAAAAGAGGTGTCATCCTTCAAGAAGCTAGTCAATGGAAGAACATCCAAAAAACGTACTGAGGCACTGAACCCTAGCACAGTGAAACCAATACCTGAGGTAATGACAACAACTAATGTTTTATAATCTTAATTTAGGACACTGACATGGAATACACAGTACCCATGGACTTTGAAAGCAACATAGCTTGGCTAGGATCATTCTGGAAAGAACTTTTTGAGGCGTTCAAGGTTGAATTTCCTGATGGCAAGACACCAATTCCTCTTTTGCATTGTATGGAAAATACTGCATTGTTGGCTGAGCAACAGTTGTACAAGGTGGAACTATATTGATTCCTTCAGGAAGCAACTAATTTGGATGTAAGTCAGGAGGAAAAAGAGAAAAGCTTGGCAATCTGTCGCCCTGTGGCTCTCAGCTGGGCTTTTCCTGGTGAGTATCATATGGCTCCTCAGGAAATCTCTCTCCAGAACAGAGTAGGAAAGCGTTGTCCTGCGGAATACCTCAAGTTGTTCTTCATTACCTTGTCCCAGGAAGCTAACTTCTTGTACAGCCAGTCAATGGGCTTCTTGTATCTTCTTACCTTGGAGATGCTATTTGAAGTGACTCATGAAAAAGACTTGTCAGCCAAGGAAATTCATGATGTAATGTTGAAACCGTAGGCTCAACCTGCCAGCAAGGTTCCAACCAAGCGGGTTTGTGACCTGCAATCCGATTAACCGGTCACTTGAAGCCAGGCTAGGAAGTCGACTCAAATTATCAAATCCATCAACATGAACAGACAATGATAATTATATGGTGGATACCTCAATTTGGCGCTTGACTCACTATCAGGATCAAGCCACCCCCTTCTTCCATCCAGCCCTGTGATCACCAATCTTGTTCCTACTATCCTTGATTCACATGAACTATATAATCAATATCTCTCAAGAAAGATTATCATCTATCTTTTAAATACTTTTCCCCATGTAACTCTGCTAAAACAGCACAGTTACAACATTGTAGCACAAGTAGGCTCTCCATCCTACCTTATCTTGAAAAATTCCGCCTGTTGCCCGCACACACCGCGGCCAACAAATCCTTGACAGAATTATGTCTGGCTTCCCGCCCAACTGGACGCTGTATACTCCTAGTACCAAGATACCTGATGGATTTGTTCTCTACCAAAACACAGTGATCCTGCTACCCGCCTTCAACTCCCTGTCCGCCCAAGGGTTCTTTCAGACGCCTTCCTTGATGCCATGACCAGCTGACAAAACCACCATGCCCACCTATGCTGCACAAAGACTTTGCAGCGCCGCCTTGGAACCCTTTGCAGGGGCCAACAACGACAATGCTGCCACATGGGTCCAGTCCGCCCAAAGCAAGCTGGCTCAGATGGAATGCCCACAGCAATTTTGGATTGCAGAGATTTCCATTTGTCTGACCCACAACGCTGGCACCTGGTGTGACAAGTGGCACAAAGAGCACACTGACAAGAACTGTGACACCTTCAAACAGGACTTCTTGGCAAGATTTGTGCTTAAGGATACATCACTCATGATCATACACCAAGTAAAGAACCTAACCCAGACAGGCACTGTGAAGGAACTTACCCGCACCTACAAGGAACTCTGTCTCCGTGCCCCATCTGATATGGCCTTTGACACCCCAGCAACACACCTCATGTACTACAACACCCTCAAGTTGCACGTGATGAGACACGTGAAACTGGACCAGGTTACCAACCTGCAAAGCCTGTACTTTGAAGCAGAAAAAGAGGAACAAACATCCAATGCTCTACACAAGGCACAGACTGGGAAACAAGAAAGACCCAAGGACTCCCATCCAAGCAGGCGCTCCTCTTGACCACCTCCTGGAGGCAACGGCAACAACCACAAGCCCACGGGTTCAAATGGGAATGGAAATGGAAATAACAGCAAATTAAATTGTACCCATTTCTGTGTCACCACCATCCAAGGCAACCAAGACAAGGGAAAAGCCTGGGGAGAGCACTAAGCAAGCCAAGCTCTCCCCACGCAACTCCTGACTTGCCCAACAATGAATAACAACCCAAGGACGTGGACCAATGCCCAATGATCCAAGTGCCCTCGGAAGACCCGGTACTGTACACCATTGCCAGACATCCCAATAAATTGATGTCTTACCCTCTCTGCTTTTGCAGTTACACAGGCTCAGCACTATTGGACTTGGGCGCAGATTGAACCTTAGTCAACAGCAGCTTCATGGATGAATTCAAGCTGGCCACTAATCCTTTGCGGATTAAAAACGTGGTCCTGGCTGATGAACATCACATTGCTGTGACAAAAGAGACTGCCCCCTTCTCTGTCATGCTTGAGAACCTTCACTCCACCATCCAAGGTCCTGTCATTGACTTCCCTAAGTTTGACATTGTACTGGGTCTAGACTGGTTACAGAAAAACAACCCCCACATGGACTGGGCGACCTCAGTGTTGACCATCAAGCGTGAAGGTGTCAATCACCAAATCTACCCGGACTCTGTAGACCAACTCCTATGAGACCACGTCTTTGTACGCATCACAGAGACCCAGGATGAGAAAGAAAGCTTGAAAGCAATTGACTGGGACTCCTGCCAGTATGAAATCATACACTTCAAGGACCATCAGTAAACCTCCACACCACAAGATTGCAACATTGTGGCCTGGCACCCAGAAATCTTCAGGGAGGCGTTACCTGGGCTGCCCCCTGAGAAACACATTCAACACTCTATTCAACTCAAGGGGGCTGTACCTAAGGCACACCCCATTTACAGGCTGACCCCAAACAAGGACAACACCCTGTGCGCCTATCTCAAGGAGGCATTGGAAAAAGGACTTATCCGCCCCTCACAGTCCCCCTTTGGGGCTGCTGTATTCTTTGTGGCTAAAAAGGATGGTACCTTACGCCTGGTCACAGATTATCACGCCCTAAACAAAGTCACCATTAAGAATTGTTACCCATTACCACTAATTGACAATCTCTTTGACACCTTGGGAGGGGCCTCCGTCTTCTCCAAGATTAATCTAACTGCAGGCTACAACCAGATTCACATCAAGGAGGAAGACATCCCCAAGACGGCCTTCTGCACTAAGTACGGTTCCTACAAATGTGTGGTACTCAACTTTGGCATGACCAATGTCCCGTCCACCTTTGTAACCTTCATGAACAAAGTGTTTGCGCCACACATAGACAAACACACACTAGTGTACCTGAACAATATTATTGTCTACAGCCCCTTGGTGGAACAGCACCACAAAGACCTGGAGGAAGTCTTTGCAACCCTGGCACAACACAAACTGGGTCATTATTTGTTAGATTAAGCCAAGGCGCCAGCTTATGCATTTTAAAGACTTTTAACTTCTTTGGTATCATTTAAGCCGTAAACTTATGTTTTTTGAACATTAATATAATGCTTAGTTTACTGAATAAAAGTTTAAGGGTGTAAAATATACAAATAATAAAAATAAATCTTATTTCTATTAACTTTATTTTTGCTAAAAACCCTTTTTTCTATTTTAATAAGCCAAGAATCAAATATATGAGTTGCATGGGAGAGTAATAGCAGCCCCAAAGCCATAATTGCTATTACCCTATCTTTGGCTCATATAATTAATTTCTTAGTTATTTTTAGAAAAAAAAGTTGTTGTATTTAAAAGACTATTTACCCTATGTGAAATATAAGTTTTTGTTATGCGTCCAACTTCATGAACATGTCCTACTAATCCTTTAGTAGTATCAGCTCTCTTTGTTTCTTTGTCATCTGTGCAGAACTTTGCACAATAATTTATTTTGGAGTACTCCTTAACATTCTCAAATGTCAAAGGTGAAACATACAGCTCACCATCTTTCATTAAATATGAAAGATTACCTAAAATGCTTTGACTTCAAGCCAGCTTTTTTAGGCCTAGATTTTCTATCATAGATGTAAAAAAAGGTTTTTTGGGAAACATCTGAATTATTTACAAGTGACTCATATAAACCCTTTCTTTCTTCCTCTCTCTCAAAAACCATTTTGAGATCATTTATATTTTTTATATACATCTCATTTTCCTTTTGTTTAAATATTTTAGATAATACACCAAAATGACTATCAACAATACTTTTGCCATGACACTCAACAAATCTATTAAACTTAATTGTTCCTTTTATAATTTTAGGTACCTCTTTAAAAAGATAATATAAGAATTCATAAGATCTAAAATGATTACCATTATCAGTCCAAACTTTAATATTTTTAATATTCTTAAATTTATTATTTTTAAGCAGACTTATCAAACACTGACCTGAAAACAAAGAGTCATGAGATAAAATTTCAGATAAAAAGTCATGATACTCATATTTAATTTTCTCATTTTCTTTAAAAGCAATTGCAAATCCTAATAAAGAAATAGATATTTTCTCATAAAAACAATTATTTGTCTCTATAGGACCCCCACCTATTTTAAAGTTTTCTTTATAGTCTATTACTATAACACATGAATTATTATCAAGATTATTTGTATCACTAATATATTCTTTATTTTGATGCTTATAAAACTTTTCATGTAGGTCAATAGATTCCAAATTTTCTTTAATAGATTTAAGCAATGGCAACTTCTTTATACTCAAATCCTTTTTCTTCATTTCTAATGATTTTTTTAAGTTGCAAATGTTACACATATCAGTTTGCTTTTTGCTTTTAATTATATTATTAGGAATAAGCTTATAGAAAGTGGAAAGTGAAATAGAAATATTGTTTTTTATTTTCATATCTTCATAAATTTCTTTTTTGTTTTCAATAAGGAGTATTTTATTTTAGTTGAGTATTCACTTAATTCTTTTTGTAATTCTTCATAAATCAATCCAGGGGATTTTTTTAGTGAATTGGCTGGTTGGGAATGAATTTTTTAATATGTGTTTTAAAATATTATTTATGTTTTCTTTCTTTACTGAATCATTTTTTCCTTTTTTATTTTTTGAATTTAATGATGCTTTTTTAGCATTTTTTATTTTTTTAGAATATGAATACTCATTTTTTGTCATTTTAAATCCACAATCCCAAAGCTCTTTCAGACTGTAGCTTGATGTAACCAATGCTCTTAGGGAAGGAAGGTGCTTGGCAGGGGACTCTGACATCAATTCCTTTAGGTTGTTAAGGAAATCATCTGTCTTAGAATTTTGTATGACAGGTAAGAAGGTACTTTTTCCAAACTCTGTTTTTAATAAGAAATGCTCAACAAAGCTGTTAAGATCACTGCCAGCAGTAAAAAGGAATGCTTGTTTAAGCATAGAGATTCTTTCTCTCTTAGTAGAAGCCCCCAGTGAGAAGAAGGGTGTCATATGAGGTGCAAACTTGATGGGTTCCATAATGACAGTGGTTGGGTTCCTTGGCTTGGTTCAGGCAGTTCTTGCTTGGAAATATATGTGCAGTTATCAGAGAGGAGTAAAGGTGTGGATTATAAAGTAAATTTCTGTAAAGTTGAGCTGTTTAAATACCATGTTAGCTGAGCTTTTGAACTACAGGCATAAATCCCCACTGACCCCCAACTTATCTCCTTAATTTATCAATATCACCCCTGGAGTCTGATATCATTGTTTATTTACCCCTTTTTATATTCTGGTTAACTGTTGATATCTCAGTTAATAGTACTTCAATCTTGCTCAAACTAGTATCATTAGAAAGCCCTTAATCTCAGCTTTCAGAATTATGCTGCAACATTATATTTCAATACCAATTTAGTATCTTGAAGCGGCTTTGAATGTAAGCTTATAAAATTATTATTTGAAATAAAATATGCTAATTAACTCTTAAAGTATGATATTTTAATCAGTAAACTAAATTTAAAGTATAAATTATTATTTAGCTTACTTCTGGTAACCAACTCAAAAACCTTTTGTTTAAATAAACTTAAGTTTATTGTAACTTTTAACAGTTCATAAAAAATGAACTTTATATATCTTAAATCTATCAAAACAAAAATGTTATTTTTAATCATATATAAATATTTGCTTGTATAATTAAAGTTGTATCTTATTTTTATAGATACAATGACTAAGATCATTTTTTATTTAGTTTAAATAAATTTCAACCTTTATAAAATTTAATTAAATAAAGCAAGATTTTGATACATTCTTTTTTATGTTTGGATTTTTTATACATATTATCTCTAGCATACAGTATAAAAATATAATTTTATTAAATAGTTGTATAAAGCCATTTTATTAATATTAAATACTTAAGAATTTGAAAAGAAAAACTTTTACTCTCTTATAAGTTCTTATTATATATTTTCTATAAAATCTAACTTAAGAATAAATTACTTATGCTAAATGAGATCACTGAAATTTCAATAAAAGTTTAGTTTTAATTTTAGTTTTAGTTTTTTTAACTTTTTACTAGATTTTTTATAAAACAAATCCAAAATTATTTAATATTTATTTATTAAATATGCAAAAAAGCTAAGATTTTAGGCAACAATTTAATTTCCAACAAAAAGCATCGTATCAGTTTTATTGTATTTTTATGTTTCTCTTTTTAGAATGAAGTCATTTTTTACTAATCAGCTTTCAAGAAAAATGGTACATGAAATAAGATTGTTACTAGCTTTTAATACAGTTTAATTTAGCTGTAAGTAGAAAATGATTAATTTAATATAGGTTTTTATATTATAAGGATTAAATAAGATTTATTTTGATAAAATTGTTATAATTATTTAAATTTATTGATAAGAAAATTAAAACAAAATTTTAAAGTGTTAAGTAGCACAGTTAATAGGAAACAGATTAATCTAACAAATAATGACCCAACTGTTGGCCAAGCCCTCCAAGTGTCAGTTCTTCCAAGAGCAACTACCCTTCTAGGGACATATAGTCTCAAAAGACGGCATCAAACCCGACAGTCAGAAGATACAAGCCATCTGCAAAATGCCACCTTCCAAGGACAAATCAGAACTACACAGTTTCTTGGGAATGGTGGCCTATGTACAACGCTTCATACCCAACTGCGGCGTCTTGACCGCCCCCTTGTCTGCCATAACAGGTGCCAAGTCCAAGTTTGTATGGACCCCTAACGTGACCTCTGTTTTAGACGTCTCAAGGAAAAGCTCACAACAGCGCCCATCTTGCAATACCCCAAATGAGACGGAGAATACCAGATGGAAACTGACGCTTCAGATGCATCCATTGGGGGGTACTACAAATTAAGAATAGTGATAGTGATTTCCTGCCCGTAGCCTACAAGTTGCACAAACTGACAGATGGCAAGTGTTGCTACCCAATCCACAACAAAGAACTGTTGGCCATTGTACACTGCCTAGTCAAATGGCGCTGTTACCTGGAACGGCAGGAAGAATTCACAGCACTAAACAATCATAAGTTGCTCATCTATTTCAAGATACAAGCAAACCTGTCACGCCGCCAAGCGCGGTGGATGGAAATCTTAGAAAGGTTTAACATGCTCATCCAGTATAAGCCCGGGGCCAAACTTGCCATGGCAGACGCCCTGTCCCGCCTGTATGTCCGCGCTTCTAGGGAAGAGAATGGGCTTGACCCAGACTGGCCTCTCCTAGTGCTCTGTACAAAAGACAAAGGGTTCCCTGCAGGCACAACCAATATCACCAAAGAAACGGTCATCAAGAATGAGCACCTCTTTGCCAACATATATGGGACTCTTCACAGAAAAATGTCAGATGGCACAACCATTCCCTACATTCCCACACATCAACAAGTCAATACCATTCTTTGCTACCACAGGGATCTTGGAAATAATAAGAGCCAAAATCTATAAAAATTCCTAAAACATAAAGCCTGGTGGTCAACCCTATACCGCAATGTCCAAGAAGTGTTAGAACAGTGCGAGTTCTGCAAAAAGTTTGCCAAGAGCAAAACTCTGCCCAAGTCTGTACTCCCCATTCAAACCCAATTACTGTTCAAGGTATGGGCTCTTGACATTGTGGGCCCCATGCCAGGAAAACACAACAACAAAAAATACATCATCAAAGCCATCAATTTTGCAACAAGGTGGCCAGTAGCCCAAGCGGTGAAATTGCACACCAGTAACAACATCTGTCAATTCATTGGCAAAGAAATAATCAGTAAGTTTGGAAAGCCAGAACTCCTGATAACCAATGAGGGATAAGAATTGACCTCAAAAGACACCAATGTTTACCTCACCAATAATGGGGTCAAACACACTGTCACAACACCATACCATCCACAGGCCAATGGTTGCGTAGAGCAGCTTAATGGTAGCCTCGTGCAAGCCCTAGCCAAACTCACTGCCAGGAGACCTGAAGACTGGTATAAGCAGCTATTGACTGCATTACTTGTGTGCCAAACCCAAGTGAACAGATCCACTGGGAAAAGCCCATTTGAACTGGTATACGGCACACAGCCAAATATCATTCAAGCATTGGCAGGACCCAAACTGGAAATTCACAGTCAAGTCCCCCCTTGCTCAGATCCTCAAGTAATAGAGGCCAACAGCAAACAAGCAGCCAAAGAAAAGGAACACTTATAAAAGACCTTTGTGCCCATCCACCAGAGACATTAAGTTGGGGTCAAAGTCTGGGTCATGAATGTTGACAAAAGCAAACAACAACCCAAAAAAGTAGGGCCAGCAATCATTCTAAAGGTAAACAACAATATCACTTACCTTGTGCAAGGGCTCGGGAAACACAAGCAGGACAAGACCTTACACTATGACTTCCTACAACCCTGCAAAGCAAGACAGAAACAATGAGAAACCTCCCTGCCTGCCATCAAACAACAACTGGTACAATATGGCGCCCAGGCTCCCAACAACCTCCCTGACAACCTGCCTCCAGAGGAGGCCGACCTTCAGACGGGGGGGGTGTCAAAACCGCAGGCTCAACCCGCCAGCAAGGTTCCAACCAAGCAGGTTTGTGACCCGCAATCTGATTAACCGGTCACTTGAAGCCAGAATAGGAAGTCAACTTGAATTGCCAAATCCATCAACATGAACAGACAATGATCCTTATACAGTGAATACCTTGATTTGATGCTTGACTCACTATCAGGATCAAGCCACCCCCTTCTTCCATCCAGCCGTGTGATCACCAATCTTGTTCCTACTATCCTTGATTCACATGAACTATATAATCATTATCTCTCAATAAAGATTATCATCTATCTTCTAAATACTTTTCCCCGTGTAACTCTGCTAAAACAGCACAGTTACAACAGTAACAAAGTTATGACATACAGATTTCTTAAACAGCTGGTTAGCCAATGGGCCTCAATCAAAATTCCTGGCCAGTCTTGGGCTCTTGATATTTAGACTCTTTGGTTCCAATTTTGGCGTGGCGCGTCTGGATCAAGTCAAGTTCCCTGATTTTTTGAACTTCTGTAAGGTTGACTTTAGTTGTCCTTTGGAAGCCAATGTTGTCGGCAAAGCAGTGTTTGTCATGCATCATCTTTGAGATGTGCGTTATTCCCTTGGTTTTGTTTTCTCTCTCAAATAAGCAATTTGCAATAAAGCTCTTCTCTCTTTTCAATTTGTTTTGTGTTTTTCTTTGGGTTTCATCCTTATAATAGATTTAAGGGTATGGTATAAAATAGAAAAATAGAGGTAATAAAAACTAGGTAAGGGAAGGGTGAACCCTAAACCTTAGCTAGGGGTCCAGTCAGTCTTTAAGAGTTGGCTGGACATCCTTTCAGGAATTTAGCATGGACACAGTTGATAAGTTATCCAGAAGTTAAATCTTAAGGTTGTAGACATCATAGCCTACTTTGGCAATGACTTCACATGGGTTGGTCCATAAGCTATCTAGCTTGTTCCAGGGCTTGTAAAGTTGTTGTCAGTACATAAGAACTTGATCACCAACTTGAAACTTGGGGAGAGCTGGTAGATTCACTTGGTCTTGCAAGTAGCTTCTGATTCAATATTCCTTTAGACTGTTGAACTCTTGAGACTGGGTCTTCATTATTTGTTTTGTCAAGAGATTCAGTTGTTGATAGTATGTAGATTCACTACAGTTGGCGTTCAATGGTACCAAGTGCATAGGAAGTCCAGGTTCTTGGACATATAGCATTTTGAATGGGCTTACACCAGTTCTAGAGTGTACAGTGAATTGGTATGCCATGACAGCTGCACCTAGATGTATGCCCCATTAAGAAGCCCAATCATGTGCTAGTTTCTTCAGTATCTTAACTAGAGTTCTAATAACTCTCTCAACAGCTCAATTTGTCTTGGGTTGGTAGGGTGCTGAAGAGGTACTCTGGATTCCCATTAGATCATGTAACCAAGGTAATATAGCCTTGACAAAGTTGGTTCCATTGTCAGTTAAGATTGTATCAGGACAACCATGTTGTGCAATGATCTCTTGAAGTACAAACTTAGCAGTCTGTAAAGATTTGGCAGAAGCAACAGGTCAGACTTTGACCCACTTGGTTAAGTGATCTATGGCAACTATGATGTACTTCAGTTTTCCTGGACCAGCGCTGGGGAGTGGTCCAACAACGTCAATTGACACGGTCTGGAAAGTGTATCCAGGTAGGATGAATTAATAAGAGTGTTGGCTGGGGTTTTCTCTAAACCTAGCACACTGGAGACATTTGTCAATGTATTCTGCAATGTCAGTGGTCATATTTTCCCAATAAATGTATTCTGACATTGTTTTCATCATTTTTTGTATCCAAGCATGGCCTAATTGTCAGTGGAAGTCATCAAGACAAGCAAGTTGGTTGGAGGGACAAATATAGGGGAGAGTGGTACCCTTATAAATCTTAAAAAGTTTTCCATCTTTTATGCATGTGTGTTGACTTAGTTGTTGGAGCGTCCTTTTTACTTTCTCATCTAGGGAACACCATTGGTCTGGTCAACTGATCAACTCATAAAGACTATCAAGGTCCTCTCCTAAAGCAGCAACAATTGGTAGTCTGGATAAAGCGTCAGCATTTCCATGTTTGATTCCTGGACAATGGACAATGTTGAAGTTGAAGTTTTGTAGCTTGGCAGCCCATCTTGCTAGTCTGCCTTCTGGGTCTTTCATCTTTCTTAGCCATACTAGACTCAAATTTTTGGTGACTACCGTAAAGTGTGTTCCATGAACATAAGTTTGACACTATTTGATAGCATACAGAACAGCTAGGCATTCACGTTCAGCAGTGCTATAGTTTCTTTCATGCTTTTTAAGAGTTCTTGAAAAGTAAGCAACTGGATGTTCCTTGCCCTTGTCGTTGTTCTGAGACAAAACAGCACCAATTGCAACATTGGAAGCGTCAGTGTGCAAAGCAAAAGGCTTGGAATAATCTGGGTACGCTAACAAAGGATTAGTTGTTAAAACGTCTTTCAAGGATTGAAATGCTTCTTCACATTCTTTGGTCCAATTGAAATTGGTGGAAGTCTTCAACAGATGAAAGAGTGGTTGGGCTATTTTAGCAAAGTTGGGAATGAATTGGCAATAGTAACCTGTCATGCCTAGGATTACTTGAACTCCTTTCATGTCTGTGGGGGAAGCCATCTGGGCTATGGCTGACGTCTTGGCTGGGATTGATCTGATTCCTTTGCTGGAGATGACATGACCCAAAATTCCAAATGTTTCTTAAAGAAAGAGCACTTAGAAGGTTTGAGCTTCAACCCTTTCTTCTGAAGCCTTATGAAGACTTCCTTTAAGTGGCTAATATGTTCATCAAATGTCTTGGAGAAAACATTTATGTTGTCCAAGTAGATGAGAACACAACTTAGTTTAAGGTCGGCAAATGTACTATCCATGAGTTGTTGAAAGATAGCTGGTGTGTTTGCTAGTCCTTGGGGGCATTCTAGTTGGTTGATACAATCCTGCTGCTGTGATTAGGGCGCATTTCTCTTGATCCTCTTCAGCCATTGGTACTTGCCAGTAACCAGAGACCAAGTCCATTGCCGAGAAGAAACGTGCTCCACCTAGTTGGTCAAGTGTTTTGTCAATACATGGCAGAGGATATTTGTCTTTCTTGGTTATCTGATTCAACTGTTGGTAATCAATGACGACTCAATTTGTGCCATATTTCTTCTTAACTAGCAGAAGATTGGAATCTCAGGGACTAATTGATGGTTTCAGAAGACCAGCACTTAACAGTTGGTGAACTTCTTCACCAATTATTGCATTGTCCTTAGGTGATTGACAATATGACCTTTGGTAGATAGGGGCTGAATCACCAACATTGATTTTGTGCTCAACTCCTTTTGCACAACCTAAGTCAAAATTAGATGTTGCAAACATGACTTTGAACTCATCTAAAAGCTTTTCAAAATTGGACATCCCCCTCTCAGAAAGACCAGACATCTCTTTGCGCGGAATGACAGCCAGTACTGAGTGAGTATGGGTTGGAGATGTTTTTGAAATCCCTAATTCTGATAGGTTTCCAACATAGTAGACAGAGTCAATGTCAATGATTGGCTCAATCCTAACATATGCAATCAGTTGATGTCTTTGGACAACAATTTTCTTTGAGGAGAAGTTGGTTAATAGCACCTTAAGCTCTGAATGGTCGGCTTTGTCACAAAATCCTGGGGCTGTAATTGATCCAACCAGCAAAGGGTGAAGAAGGCTAAACACATTTAGAGACATTCCAGGAGGAACATCAAACAGAATGCCTGTGCTAACAACCACTTGCGTAAAAGGCTCTATCACCATAGAATGGTTACCTTTAACTTGATGCCTGTTGCTGAGTTAGCATGGGACTGAAGAGTCTTGGTATGTGAGTTGGCAAGACGGTAAGGAATCCCCATGGCACCATGTGGATACTTGATTAAGGTATGTTGTTGGTCGGGTTTCCCTTGTGATATCATGTACAATGTTTGATTGTTGTTAAACAATAATGGGATAGAATATCCCATAAGGGTTATTGTTCCAGTACCCATGGCTATTATAGTGTTGTATTGTCTTAGCAGGTTGTTACCTATTAGCATGTTGTAACTGGTTGATTATAGCACAATAACACTTGTTGTTAATACTAACTCACCAAATATCAGAGGGATACTACTGTAGGCACCTGCGGCAATGGTTTGTTGATCCCCTGCGGTAGAATAGCTTTCATCATAAGCCAAGTCTGGTTTGAATCAAAGCTTTGATACTAATTGGGAGGATACAATTGTTTTTGGTGCTCCTGTGTCAACAAAAGCACAAATAGAAGTATCAAAGACTTTAAGTTGAACCCATGTACATGTTTTTGTTGGATTAATAATATTATTAGTGATATTACATATGAGATCAGTTCTTAGGTGCTCTTGTAGAGCATCCAAACAATCATTAAACATTGGCAGGGCTTTTAAGAAAGTCTTCATTGGGATAGGGAACAGTACATTGACAAAGGAACTGTCATTGTATGAGGTGATGCCTTTGCAGTTGCTATCAGAGTTGGTTGAGAGAGGTTCAGGTACAGGCTGGGACAGGTAGGGACAGAAGGTCGGGTCAGTGATACTAGAGTTAAGAGATTCCATTAAGGCATGTCTCTTCTCCAGTTGTTGGGCCTGTATTGATCTCTTGCTGATTGGGTTAGATAGCACAGCAAAAATACCAGCTAGGTTATCAGGGGGAGGTTTAGGTAGAGGTGATGGGGACTCCCTGAGTCCATCACCTATTTGTTTTTTGACTCCTCATTGAAAGAGAAGTAGTCTTCTATGTGGACTGTGTCCTCAGTAGAAACTCCGTGAACTCCAGGTTGACCCTGAGTTCTACTTCTAAACATCTACTGTACTTTTTTATACACAGCAAGGTTGGGGCAATCCTTTTGCATGTGTGTCTTCTCCTTGCAAATTCTGCAACCTGTGTAGTTGGGTTGCATATGCTATGGGGTTGGCTGGGCATTATAATTGTTCTATTAAGAAGACAATGATTGGTAGACAGGAGTTGGAGTTGGTTCTGGAGTGGTGTAGACTCGTCAATTAGTATGCTTTAGGAAGGCCAGCTGGGTTTTAAGCTGTCCTAGAGTAAAGATTTGCTCTACAATTGAGGTGATGTCATGAAGGCCAATTATCTGACCAGAGAACTTAAGCCAGAGATCCTTGTATGGCAACAAGGCATGTCAGAGGGCACAACAACAGTTGTTGGGGCTGATGAAGTTCTTCATCTGCAGCTGACTTATCATGGATCAGAATTCACAAGGAAAATCTTCAAAGTTCTTGATTTTTAGAACTAGAAAGTTATTCCTGTCAATTTTATCCCTTGCTTCTGAGTCAAAGACTTTTAGGAGAGCTTTTCTCACATTTTTATATTTATAGTTCCTAGGAAGGTGTTGAGAGATGTCTGCTAATACTGCTTTTTCTAGCATGTAAATACAGGCTAGACCTATCTCTCTTGACCCTAGTCCTTCATTAGCCTTCTCAAAAGTGTCCAGCCACATGTGGATGTTGATGTGACTGTTCATGGAGAATTTGGATTTGAAGAGTCTATTTGGCTTAGTTATGCCTGAACTAGAACCATGGTGTACTCCTTGCTGATATGTAGAAGATGAGATTGTCAACTCATCTTCAGAACCAGAGTCAGAACTAGAACTACTACTATTGGAGTAGTTGGGCTGGTGGCATCTGTGGCAAGACTGGCGTTGATGACTCTCAGGACTTTTCTGGCAACAGCAGCGGCGGCTTCTTGGATCTGCACTCCTGAATGGTATAGCATTTGCTCCAGTTGCTATGTTGGGAGGTGTGTACTGAGGAGGGCAAGCAGGGTCAGTTTGACCGTGATTAAGGATATTGCCAATGATGGTGGGATTGTGAGTTTTTGGATCCCCAATGGCAAGTCAATTGAAGCGTTCTTCTAGGGTAGTTGTGGCTACTCTTAGTTCTTTGACTACACATCCTTGGTTGTTGAGTAGGGTAGTGGTGTTGGCCAATTGAGCCGTAAAACTACCCACTTGCTCCGTTAGATCTTGATTGGCAGTATGCGCCTGTTGTACTCCTTGATTGCAGGTAGTAAGCTGTTCCAATACCACAGCAGTAGTGGTAGCTAGATCTTTGGTACATTGGCATTGTACCTCTTTGATCTGAGTGCACTTTTCATTGAATCATCTAGTGACCTCAGTGTCCACATGGGTAATAGCGGTGTTCTTCTGTCTCTGGACAGCACTCTGAGCAGAGGTTGCACGGGAAAGTCAGCTCATTTGTTCCATTAATTCTTGGATATGTCAATGGTGGTTGGTGATGATTGTTCCCTGAGCTTTGAGGTGAACCACAGACAACTCCAAGTTGGCAGATGAAGTGATAGTGAAGTTGCAGAGAGGAGTAAACTGGGTATCCACAAAGGTATTTGACTCCTGGGTTATTCCTTCCAAGTGGACAGTAGTTGCTCTAGAACAAGCGTCAGACTCTTCAAGCTGCTGATTGATAATATTGCTCCATTCACATTGTTGCTCAAAGCTAATAACAGCCAACTGTTGGAGGTCTTCATGTCGGTTATTTAGCTCTCAAAGGCTGGAGTTGACCTGATTGAGCCTATTTACCGCGTCCATGAGTTTAGGGTGACCAACCCTATTGGTGTATGTGGTTAGTCTCTCTAAACTGTTGACTGTTGATTGAGGGAGGGCTTCATTATTGTGTTCAATCATTTGATCAATCTCTTGCAGATCTTGCTCAGTATTAGTGGTCTCCACGGAGGTATCCAGAGGGAGATAGGAGGATTGGCTTGTCCAATAGAAGGGGCAAATGGAAACAATTAAAGGCTGGGGCTAGTGGAGAGAGGATATATAGGTGCAGAAGGCCAACAATTGAGAGTTTGACTGACTCCAGAAGCAGAGAAGTTGAAGGCCATCAAAGGTTGGGACCAACTGTCTCACTGATTGGCTAGGAGGTTTCCAGGGTCCCAGAGGAGGGATTGGGGCTTGTTGTACCATGGGGATCTCCATGGATTAGAGTTGCTCTACAGGACTAGGACAATTGTTAGGGTTACTTAGTACCCTGCTTGGGGTTGTGGCTTGTTGGTTGATCCAATTTCCTGTGGTGCAATTCCCCAGGGGGGACTGGGCTAGTCTGACAGGATTGTTGGGGGTGGTGGTCAAGGGTCAGGAGTTAGTTCTGGCAGTTGACAACTAAATCACCCATTGGGGGTGAATGCAGCCAACTGATCCCAGGGTACCAGCGCTTGCTTGAGATGGTGCTGATGTGGTAGTGACTGGAGAGACTGTTCTGTTAGGACAACCAACTTGTTGGATGTTGTCATTTAAAGGTAGAAGCAATACTCCAGAAGATCTTGTATTAACCATGTTGGTTAGGTTCTTCCCTTGTCAGAGTCTTTGTAGGCATCAATAAAAGGTTGGAAAGGCATTGACTAAAAGCCCCTGTAGTGAGCACCAAGATGTGGTACTCTTACTACGGTGAATGGGGATAGTCTAAGGGTTGGTCATTAGCCTTGGCACTGTACTAGTCAGATACCAGACAAGTAGTTGGTAGTACAAAAGCGGTTGGACCTGGAGAAAGACAAATGGTTTAGATTAGTGGCAACAGCAACTACTCAAAAGAAAATCCTTAACAAGTGACTTCTAGTCAAGCTTTAATTGGCAGTGTAGTCAATGGGAGGAGACTAGCCTTTGCAGTTCTTAAATTATACACTCAAAAAAGTATTTGATGGTGTAGCTAATATAAGGGGGGTGTAACATATATTTTATTGAGAAGAGGGAGAGGGGTTTATATACTACAACTTACTTGATAACTCAAGTTAAGTTGGTCATTGCTTGGGGGTTGAGAGAGGAGGAAATGAATGTCAAACCACTAGGGATCAACACAACAATCAGGGGAGAATGAGAACAGCCCCAGCGGCACAAGGGGGTTGCAGAGGGCTCAAAGATGGAGAATTTGGTCAGTTAACCGCAGTCAGTGAACTGTATCAATTGATAGATTTAACTTCCAACCAGTGAAGTCCTAATTTGGAACCAAGGCAGGTGGATGAGCAATCCAGAAGCTAGTTGGTGGAGTCCCAATCCAAAGGCCAGGGTGGATGAGCAATCTGGAAGCTAGTTGGACTTGTATGATGATCCAGCAGCTAGTCTAAATCATAATCATCAAGAACAACTACTATATTGGAAGGGAGATCAGAATCCTAATGCAATCAGGAATTACCCAATGACAATCAGAATTAAAGCGGCTAACTGGTGATGAGTTTTACCACACAGGGGTGCAAGAAAAAATCTGGAGTATCTTGGTGCTGTGATAAAAATTGCTGAATAGTATGATGTTGTCTCCAAGTGGTGGGGAATCACAATCCAAATTCACATAGAGTTAATGATTAATCACCAATGCAACTTCAGATACTGTTTTGTGAATTTTCCAAATGAGATACTAGGGTTAAGCAAAATGATTAACCCTAGCCAAAAGAGCCCAAAATAAATGGCCTGCAAGAGAATCAGTGTGTCTTCAGCATAAAATTCAGGATATTGGAATAAAACCAGAGTTTCAGTTTTGATGGTAGGAGGAGCAACTCCAAGATTGGTAGGCATTGGATTATCATTTGATGGAGGCAACAACATAGTACCAACAGCAGGGCCCCATTTTCCCGTAATAATCCAGCCAAGAATTAAATTGTAGTGAATGTAGCGCAGGAGGCCAACTACAGGATGCATTTGAAATAAAAGTTAGACCAAAGGATATTTGATTTGATTGAGTAAAATTTTGAGAGGACTCAACTCTTAAGAGTTGAAATAGTGAAAATTATTCAATATATATCAAAATTTGAATAAGCAATACCACCTGGATCTTGGGCTCTTATTCCTTCCACATTGTCAAGTGAGTATCTGATCCAGTTTGCAAAGAACCCTTGAGTGATCAACTTCTGATGACCATGCTGATAAATAGGATCATATCAGGTGACCCTCAAATTATGTTGATTTATCAACATCAGCTTACAGGGAGAATTTGGATTCAACTGGAAAACTGGTGCAGCTGTAACCCATTTTCAATCAACTGTTTGATTTAAGTCTGTTAAATTGGTCAATTTTTTAAAGGGCTGCTGGCTTTTTGAGCCTTCTTACTTGGCAAAATAATTCCTGGCATTGTGGAATTTACTGTGACATTACCCTTTGCTTTAGCCTGGGGCACAATACCGCCATCTGGGAGATGGGACAAGGAGAAGTTCTTATGGGTGAGAGGAAGTTTCATTGTGGCCAAGGTAAGCTTGGGGTGACCAATGGCGGTTGGGTGGCAATTGTAGAACTCTTGGATAAGAACTTGGGAATTGGAGAAATTATAGTGGGGAGCCCATGAGTTTTTAGAATTGGGATAACCCTTCCATGACACCAAATACTCTAGACAATGTCAATTCTTATGGGAGGCCAAAATACACTTCAATTAATACTCAAGTTTATACTTCTACAAGAATGGGTTGGGAAGAAGGAGTCTTAGTGACCTTAAAGGGAGTAAGTAGCCATTCATGGAAAGTATGAGTAATCTTAAAGGATTGGGGCAAATCTAACCAATACACTGAGAGGCAATTTGATATTCAACTTTGAAGGGTTCAGCTTGTTTGGGACCTAGCTTGCGGCAGAGAACCTTCAATTTCATATTATGGGCATCCACCATGACTAGGTCACCTGGCCTGTATGTAGAACCTTCTTGGCGCTTGCAATCTGCATATTTCTTGTAAGTTGTCACAGCAGCAGAAATAGTAACCTGAAGCTCCTGATGAATCTGCTTCAATGCAGTGGCTTGATCAGTTGCATCTTCCATGTTGCTAACCAATTGAGGACCCATGTTAGACAAGGGATTGTAACCCACATTGGCATAAAATGGAAAGACCTGAGTTGATGTGTGCAGGGTGTTATTATATGTGAACTCTGCCATGGTTAGGTTAGCACACCAGTCATCTTGTTGCACATTGGTGTAGCAACATAGGTAACCCTCCAAACTTTGGTTTACCCTCTATGTTTGTCCATTGGATTGGGGGTGAAAAGCTGTAGAACAGCACAATTCAAACTCCAGAATTCCAGTAAAAGCTTCCCAGAACTGAGCAATAAATTGGGGCTTGTGGTCACTCACAATCTCCATTGGGATGCTATGTGGGGAGAAGATCCTATTCACAAATAACCTAGCTGTTTCCACTGAAGTAATTGTGGTTGAGCAGGGTATAAAGTGTGTCATTTTTGTGAAACAATCTACCACCACCATGATTGCATTAAACCCATTATAATCTGGAAGGTTCACCAATGAAATCCACCAACAATGATGACTATGGTCCTGCAGCAGGCTGCAGTGGAACCAGCAATTCAGTAGTCTTGTTCCTGCTTGCCTTGGATCAAACACATACCAGGAAGTATCAAACAAAAGAAGCTACCTGCACCCTCAAACCTTTCCAAGAAAACTTTTGGCAAATTATTTACACAGTTTTATTTTTCTCTAGGTGGCCTGCCATAGAACAGATGTGATAGGCCTCCATGATTTCATCCCAAATGGTTCCCTATGGGACCCACAAACATCCTTGATGGTAAAAAAATAGTCTTATCTTGTGATAACCCTGAAGCTGGCCTACTGGATATGAACATGCTAGTTCCAGTAAACTATCATAACCCTTAGACAGAGGCTATAAGAACTTAACTTTGGAATATAAGTCTAAGTCTGCACCCTCAGTTAAAGACATGGTGGCAAGTGTAGTGGACAGAGGTAATACAAAAAGAATCACAGCCTCATCTGGAATCAAAGTATGTGTGTTAAACTTGATGTTCATACTAAATCTGGGAGATGAGAAGGGTTTCTGCTCATTTCACCCACCAAGTGATTATCAATTTCCTTAATGAACTTGTAGCGGAACTTGTATCTTGTCAGATCCTCATGACATCTAGATTTGCAACCTAACAAAACCCTGGGTTGACAATAGTACAGGATAGCTTTATGGTTGGTCCTTACAACAAACAGATGACACACTGACATTAGATGGTGGTGCCAATGCTTTAGAGATTCCACAACTGCCAACAATTCCTTGTTGTAACTCATGTAATTACATTCCCAAGCCTCCATCTTCCAGAAGAAGTACCCCACCAGTCTTTCAACACCATCATCAGCTGTTTGTAGCAACACACTGACCACAGCATATTTGGAGTTATCTTTGGAGACCACAAAAGGAAGCTCTGGGTCCACATGTTGCAAAACCAGAGAAAACAATAAAAGAGCCTTGACTGCTGCAAACGCTTCTGCACACTCAGGCATCCAGACTAAAGTTGTTTTCCCGCTAGCTGAATACAAGGGGGCTGCCACTTCAGACAAGTGAGGGGTAAAGTTTTTCAAGAAAGTTCAGGTACCCAAGAAACTACAAAGTTGGGATATTGTCACAGGTGTAGCATACTCTCAAACTGCTGCTTCCATGTCAGGGGCAATAGCATGACCATCCTCAAAAGTAATATTACCCAAAAAGGTAACTTTATGTTTAAAGAATTCACACTTACTTCTTTTGATGATCAAATTAGCCTGGAGGATACAATATACAACTGCTGACAGATGGGCCTTATGAGACTCCTCATCTGGAGAGAAAACCAAGATGTTGTCCATGTACATAATGACACATACACCCAGGAGATCTCCTAATACTTAATCAATCAATTACTAAAAGCAAGCGGAAGCATTTATCAACCCAAAGGGAATAAGCAGAGCTGGAAGATACCTTTATTTATTATGAACGCTTTCAACCACTTCATTCCCTCTGAAATCTTAATCTGATTGAATGCATCTAAGAGATCAAGTTTTGAAAATACATTTGCCTTCTCAACACACCAAGAAATTTTTGCTTTGAGAGGCAAAGGGTAGGGGTCAGGGATTTTGATGTTATTAAATTTCCATAGTCAACACAAGGTCTAAGAGTCCCATTGTATTTTGACAAATAACAATGGAGAGCATATGGCAGAGCCTTCTTAAAGATGCAACCTTTTGCCAACATGTCCTGAGTTCACTCCTCCAAACATGCATCTTCCTTCAAGGTCAAAGGGTAAATAGGAGACACAATACAAATCAGATCAACAGTAACTTTAAAGTCAAAGTCAAACTGAGTGTGCTTGGGAAGGACCTCACCCCTAGTGGCATTGAATGCTGCAGACCAGGGGTGAAGGCATGTTGGTAAATCCAAACTTACAGGTGTAGGAACAGGAAACAACTGGATTGTCTGAGAAGACTGCTCTAATTCTGACATGCCCAACAACAGAATATGGATGGATACGACTGAAGAGTGGTCCACTTGCAGCTCATTTTCTTTTAGCAGGGTTGATAAATTATGGTCCCACTACCATCCCACTCCCAAAATGATAGGATACATAAGGGTAGGGTAAACAGAAAACCTTGTGGTAAAAGACTGGCCTGGTACCACAAAAGTAACTGGCTTCTTCAGCTGGAAAGAGGGAAATGTTTGACAATTTCCATCCCTAACTAGCATTCCCGGATGGTACTTGAGTTGTAGCAAGTCAGCAGTCTCCACGCTCATGAAATTCTCAGAATACCAGTATCCAACAGAATGGCTGACTGTAAGATAGTTTGGCTGTTTTGAATGCTACCATAAAACAAGAAGTAATTAGAAGTAGATTTATTTGATGCAAACAATACAACCTCAGAAGGATCTTGCTTCTCTTTGGTGGTATGGACGGCAACTAAGGAGACAGGATGCTCCTGAAAGTAACAGTCAATCATTCTTGGATGGCTTCAGGGAGGCAGGACAATCACATCAATGGGGACAAGAGACAACTCCTCAAACTCAACTACCAAATACTTTGCGGCCAAGACATGTTGGAGCATAGCCAACAAACTCTTAGTGGTTGCCACCACTGGCTCTTTGTTTACCTTGGTGGGTTTGTTCAAAATTGCCAATTGCAACTGAGAAGAAACACAAGGGAAGTAATCACGACTCTGACTAGTCAAAGCCACCACAGAACAGTTACCAGAAAACCAGGAACACGCAGCAGGTTTGACTTCAATTTCCATAGCACCTTGTTTGGAAGCCAATAGATTTGAGACCATAGAAAGAATTTGGATTACCAGGGCCTCAGTTGTGATTAACAGGGAATCCCAAACTGCCAAATCCTGGGAAGTCTGCTCAACTGCTAACCACAACACTGAGAGCTTATTGACTTTGGGAACATCAATTGTGTGGCAATTTGCAAGAAACTGAGGAAGGAATACCAAAAGCGGAGTATTAACCTGCTGAAAGGCGTACAACTTTTGATATACTTTGAGCTCCTCAATAGATACATACACATTATTTAACAAAGGGTATAAAGATGCAATCTCAGTTAAAAACGTGGATTGCGCTCCACCACAGACAACAAATCATTTGCAAGTATCTTCTGAAACCTTTGTCATCACATGGTAAACTTGAGATTTGTGATAAAGGCTAGAACCAGAATAGAATGATAAGGCCAAACAAACTTCACGCAAAATTTCATCAGTGGGTGGAGCAGGAAAAATAATCTGGGTGCAAATGACATGACAAGACGGAAATAAGAAACAGATGATCCAGTCTCAACAACTGTTACTGGAGATGAAAACAACAAATTAAAGAAGAGCCCAAAGTAAAACTCAGAAAGGAGCTGATGCAAATAAGCATGGTAAGCGCAGATATCTCAACAGAACAGTAGATAAGAAACACAAATTCATGACAAACTGCTTTCAAAAACTCAGATATAGAAGAGTTGAGTAATGTGACAGAAATTGCAGGATAGTAGGATGCTGTCTCCAAGTGGTGGGAAAACACCACCCAAATCCACATGAAGTTAATAATTAACCACCAATGCAGCTTCAGATACCGTTTTGTGAAATTTCCAAATGAGATACTAGGGTTAATAAAAATGATTAACCCTAACAAAAGAGCCCAAGATAAATGGCCTGCAAGAGAATCAGAGTGTCTTCAGCATAAAATTCAGGATATTGGGATAAACCCAGAGTTTCAGTTTTGATGGTAGGAGGAACAACTCCAAGATTGGCAGGCATTGGATTATCATTTGATGGAGGCAACAACATAGTACCAACAGCAGGGCCCCATTTTACCGTAATAATCCAGCCAAGAATTAAATTGTAGGGAATGTAGAGCAGGAGGCCAACTACAGGATGCATTTGAAATAAAAGTTAGACCAAAGGGATATTTGATTTGATTGAGTAAAATTTTGAGAGGACTCAACTCTTAAGAGTTGAAATAGTGAAAATTATTCAATATATATCAAAATTTGACTAAGAAATACCACCTGGATCTTGGGCTCTTATTCATTTCACATTGTCAAGTAAGTATCTGGTCCATTTTGCAAAGAACCCTTGAGTGATCAACTTCTGATGACCATGCTGATAAATAAGATCATATTGAGTGACCATCAAACTACAACAATTATCAACATCAGCTTAAAGGGGGAATTAGGATTCAACTGGCAAACTGGAGCAGCTATAACCCATTTTCAATTAACTGTTTGATTTAAGTCAGTTAATTTGGTCAATTTTGTTAGAGCTTTTCTGGATTTTCAAGCCTTCCTACTTAGCCAAATGATTACTGGTATTATGGAATTCACTGTGACAGTTGTTTCCTTGGGTGTATTTGAGTTGATAGGTATTTTTGTTGTAGGCAGAAGCTACCTTGAAGGGCCTGATATGGTAGGGTTCCAATTTGACAGATTTAGGATTGAGGGGTAAACAGAATCACCTTTGGCATACCTTGCTTTGAGGTTTCTAGTCCTGCTTAATCTTTTCTTGCTCTATGTTTCAGGCCTTTTCTTTCCATTGACTCAGGGATAAGGTTAGTTACAGGGGGAGGCTTCTTGGAAACTGTGGATTGTAATTTCCTTTGTTCTACCATGTCAAGCTGTCAGGGGCTCCAAAGGCCAAGGTGCTGGGGCTGAACCCAGTGCCCCTGTTAATCCTCTCTTATAAGATAAGTAGAGCAATGGGAAGATGTTTGTTCCAGGAATTATTTGGGTGCTGCTGAGATAGTTTGGCAATTAGCTTCACAAGAGCCATTTAGGTTTTCTACACGTCTGTTGGCTTGAGGGTGGTATGGGTGATCAGTATTTGTTGGAGGGCTTCTTGGCACAGAATGCCTTCATTATATTTCCTACAAGCTCTTTCACTGTGTCAGGGACCCACTTGAGAGGGAACAAGTTCCCAATCTGATGAGCCAAGGCCCCTAATTTGAGCCCTGCTATAACCAAACCAATAGGAACCTTAACCATAGCCAGGTGACCAAAGTGCCTTAGAAATTTGAACCAATCTATCATTGAACTGAATCTACCCAGCAAGTAATAACCCACCAGATAAGATAACAGGTAGAAGGAGGCATTTGGTCTTGCCAAGGAAGGTTTGACTGATGGAAGTGGATTTGTGGACTGGCTGTACTGGAACTTTCTTTTTCAGTGACCTGAGGGGTATTTAAACCAACCATTTACCAGGAACTCCTTCTGATGGGAATCATCAGGAGAAGAATTGTGCCAGTCTGTGATGGGAGTTGGATCCTCAAGGGCAAGTACCACAGAAAGGAAAAGAACTAAAAACCAGAACAGGAATTGCCTTCCTCTCATGGTTTTAAAGAAAGGGGTGTAAGAGATAAATGTAGGCAAGCTTAGAGTAAAAAATATCTTTATTGTTGGAACAAGTAAGAATGATAAAGATTTCTCAATTAAATACCCTCAAAATAGAAGCTGGAACATTTAAATGGTTATTGTGGATAAGAGGGATTTACAGAAGGTTTTCATGATAGTTATAATTGAAACTAATACCTGTATGACCTTTGCCTCAACTTAGGGCTTAATGATAAGTTTTAAATGGTTGTGGAAGACAAGGAGGAAAGAACAAGCCACAAGATCAGAGACAATCAAGAGGTTTAAACGCTTAATCCTTGGGTAGATCAAGTACAGAGTCCAGTCAAGATATGCAGCCAGTGGATTCAAAAGCAAAAAGGAAGAAGAAACCAGCCAATAAGGTTTTGAGCGGTAAGTGATGTGTCTTAATGATGTACTAATGTATTAGGAAACAGAAACAAAGTTGGAAGTGAAAGTTTAAATTCAATGAATTGATATAAAAATGTAATATAAGTTGATCAGTTGACTGTAAGTTAACATTTGGCTTGTTGTGAGGGTTCCAGGTTTGATCCCTGTCCTGCTTGAAACCCATGTTGTCCATATTATCAAAAGAATTTTTTTAACTTTTTGCGTTGAAGATTCACCTCTTGAATTATTCATACAATTAATGTAGTCAGGGAAGAATTCCCTGACACCCTGACAGTAATGAGACACTTGGGGCATCCAAAGCGCGCCATGATCTCCTTGCCAATGAACCAGGTAATGGTGGTGGCCGTATGGTTGATGGTTGCCCATGATACATGCCAACATGTAAAGTAGTTGATTGCTGTGATGATATATTTCTTTTCCAGCTTGTCCTCTGGTAAGGGGCCAACAATGCCAAGAGCCCACAGTTTGAAGGGTTTCATGGCTTTGATAGGTAGGTTATAAAGTTACGCCTCCCCCTTAGGCCTCCACTTCAATTCCTGTCAAATGCTTGGGAATTTTTATCAAATTATTTTTGAATATTTATCTAAAAGGTTACTGAAAAAGCTCAAAAAAGGCCATCAATTTAATATTTTGGAATTATTCTGAAAATTCCCCCACCTAACCCACCCAAGAGACACCTCTGGTTAAATATCATGTGCAAGAGCAGCTGTGAGCAATGATAATTGCATCCCAAGCATATTTCTGATGTTAGTTGGTTCGGTTTTTTCTTTTGATTATGTCCATTCAAAATTTGTCAAGATCTTCCTGCCTCAAGAAATGCATTTGTATCCGCTCATATCATTGGTCAATTGGTTTTTGACATTCAATCTACAACTCCAATTCTATCTTATCCCTTAAATGAATCAAGAGTTGTAAAAGACCTTGCTTCATCATTCTCTATTCTAATAAAGTTTGAAATTTGTTATTTTAATTTGGACTTCTGGTTTTTCTTGTTGCTTTTGGTGTTCAGTTGATTCCTTCTCCCCTTTGGCCTCCCAGTAATTATTGGCAGCAACTTTTTAGTTGCTGCTGAAACCACAATTTTATTGTGGCTGAGAGCTTGGTTTTATTTCCTCTTAACCTGCTCCCCAATTCTCACATAGGTGTGGGGTTCCTGTTCACCAGTCCCCAAAGTGTGTCCTGGGTCATAGCCAGGGACCGGCTTGGAGGAGTTGTCATTCCCCAACAGTGGTGAGTGTTTGATCAGAAACTTGTACTTGGCCTGTATAAGTGTAAACTCTTCCAGAACCTTCCCATTTACTAGGTGGGCATCCCCACCATACACTTGTACTTCAGCGGGTGCTAGCCCTTCTGTGGGCCAAACCCAATCCTGTAACAGCCTAGTAAATTCATTCCCTATAAACTCCCTTCCTATATCTGTCATTTTAAGATGCCTAGTTACTTTTTCCCACTCCTCCTGGGCAGAATTACTGAAGGTAAATCTTCTACAACCTTGTCAATAGGTATCCTCCTCCCCTTGGCTAGGATAAAAGATATGGGGTAGCTTACTCATAGAGCTTGTATTTTTATCACAGGAAATTTGGGCAGGGGTTGTAATAGGCTTTTATTAATGGTCAGAAGGAAGATCCCCTTAGAAACCTTCTGATATAATGCCTGGGTAGGGGGAACAATATGGGTTTGCCAATACTTGGAGTCCTTCAACAATCTATTGGACTCCTTGTATTTGGTCTTGGGCTCTTGCACTGGTATCTTAGGCTCTTGCATCTTTATCTTGGGCTCCTGCAGTCTTTTACAGCTCTGGTCCCTTATCTCTAGCTCTGGCTGCTTTATCTTGGGCTTCTGCACCTTTAGATTAGTTTTCACCTCCTTCTGTAGTCCTTGTGGCCTTTGTAATCCACTTGATCCAGTCCCTGAAGAGTCTCAGATAGCTCTCCCTTTTATAGCTCCTTGTTTCAGTCCAAAATCTCTCTCAGAACTCTGGTTTTCAAAAGCTTAAACTATCCATTTTCTCTCTCTCTATAATATATTAAACTTTGGAACTTACTTCAGCCAATGAAAGCCCTGGATTTTCTGCTTCTGCTCCTTTTTTAGGCTTTACCTCTTAAGTTAAAGCCCTCAAAACACTGATCAAATAAACTTTGGCTTTCAGCCAATCACATGCCTTGATTCAACTGTTTTTCCAAAAAGTTTGCTCAAATGACTTGCTCTTGAATATGGTTCAAACCGGCAACAGTGGCAAAATTGACTGTAGGGATGTAAAAGCAAGAATTCAAAAGTGAGAATCTAAAAGTGGCCATGCTGACACTAATTTTTTTTTAAAATTAAATTAAAACAGCTCATCTGAAATTAAAATTTATTATGGTCATATAAAATACTTTTTATTAATTCTATCAACTAAAAAAGTCAAGAAAAAGTAATTACTTTATTATAAAAAGCCATTTTGAAAATTTAAAAAGTGTTGACATGGCCACTTTTAGATTCTCACTTTTGAATTCTCACTTTTACATCCCTACAGTCAATTTTGCCACTGTTGCCTTCAAACCCAAAGCTGTCTTGCTCCAGGTAAACACCTGCTCTGCGTTTCAAGCAGTTTTGCCATAATTCCCGTCATGTTTCTCTGGCAAATCTTGAGAGCTTTTGCCTATGTTTCACATAGGGGATTTTTGAACCCTCAATTCTTCAACGTTTCTCTAAGTTTCTCCACATTTTCTTCAACATTTTACAACTTTGAACTTGCCTGTTGCTCACCTTTTTGCCTCTCCTAGTTGTTCTTGGCAAAATTTGCTCATTTGCACTCACAGTTTCTCTGTCCTGTTTCTGGCCTCTTTCTGGCTCCTTTCTGCTCAATTCAAGTCTAAATAAATTCCAGTTTAAACACTACAATTCATTTCTTTTTCTATTTCTTTTTCTTTTAGCATAATATGATAATTGATTCTT